>WBNM01009422.1:0-135760 GCA_013399055.1 Ramphastos sulfuratus | reverse complement strand
GCAGATATATACACTATATACAGGAATATTTACAGAAATATACAAGGTAAAGGTAATACAGAAACACAACACCCCTCCCAGAAATCAGAGACCCCAGGAGGGGCTCCCAACCACCCTTCCACCTTCTCCCCACCCCTATACCTTACCCCAGGGTTTTTAGGATCGGCCAGAGGAGGAATTAGAAGAAAAAGTGGTTAGTGAATTCAATCAGAAACCAGGAGAAGTTCAGAAGCTGGTAGACAGCCCCAGACGCTGTACCCCAGAGAGTGCCACAAGCCCGACTGTCTTATCTAATGTTTATGTTCTTAGTTTTACCTGTGTCAACAAGCCTATGAGTGAAGTAGACATCACCATTGTTTCCTTTTCACAGCCTATAATATAATTTTCTCTATTAAAATATTCCAATTAGCCTTAAACCAGCACACTTCAGTATTTTTGAAGTAAAGAACCTTGTAGCTTGGTTTTCTTGTTTTTCATAACCTTACAATATGATGTGAAAAATTACATATTTACATATTTAATATAAATAATAACGTATAGTACCTGTTCAATGTCCAGCCCTTGCAAGCGCCTGGCAATTAAAATAAAATAGTTCACCTGCAAGTCTTTAATCTTCCAGAACAATACTGATGCAACCAATTATCTCATTACTGGCACCTGTCTATACCTGCCACACTTACTTTTTCTGATGATACTTTTCAAGAAATTGTTTGCATTCCACATACAGGTTCACATAGTAACGTAAACATATCAAAATATCTGTTTATTTAGACCAAGAAGGAAGTATTAAAATTACATTAAGATTTAAGTTTATGTGTTGGGCATTCTAATAGTGTTTTGTCTTTTGTTGGAAACTTATTTAAGAGGCAAATCTCGTCTTTAATATTAGGTCTCCTGCTGACTGAAGAAATAAAACTTGTCTGAAGATTGCTCCAGGGCTTGCAGACCCCCACTGTACACTTGATAGCAGCTCCTCATAGTCACAGAAGCTGTCCATTGCTACAGTGAGGATTGGGTTCTATTAGATAGGAATGGAAGCTTAGAGATTGCATGAGATATGATGTTCCTGTTTGGTTCTTTTTTTTCAGGTTTCCAGGTGTGGTATGGTCTATATGGAGCCCCAGATGTTAGGCTGGAGACCATTAATGATGTCTTGGCTAAATACAATACCCTCAGGAATCAGCTCTGTACATAAAGAATTTTTAACAGGCCTTTTTGACAGAATGGTTCCTCTCTGTCTTGAGTTTATCAGGAAATACACAAAGGTAGGAGGAAGAGCATTTCTCAGGATCTAGGGAACTTCCAAGTGCCAAAGGAACAGATTGTTTTAATTGGACCATATTAATTTATTACTTTTTAGAAAGAGTTGTTAAGATGAAGGCTGTGAGCAAAGTTTTTTGAGTTATTTAACTTGCCTCTGAATGTACTTTAGAAACATTTCATCCTACAGAGGGTTTTATCTTTATAGTGAGGGAAAATACCCCACCATCTTTTCAGTGAGTAAAACGCACCTGCAACTGAGAGCATTTTTCTTTTCTTTTCAGGAACTGTCTCCTACTTCAGACACAAACTTGATTCGGTCCCTTATGAATCTGATGGACTGCATGATGGATGAATTTGCAGATGAAGCTAAAATTAAAGCTATGAAGGACCATAACATTTTCTCTTGGCTTGAGGTAGGCAGTTTGTTTAACATCCAGAATAAGGGACTCCAAACCAGGCTGTAGTGAAATGGACTTCAGGAGCAATAAAATATATTATTTATAATTATATTTAAAAATATATATTATAAATTATATAAATGTTATTATAATTTATATATATAATTAGATTGTATCTTTCATAACACTCATCAAGGAAAACGCCATTATATGCTTTATAATTGATACATAGTTGAGTCTGAGGTGTTTTGTGTCTTAATATAATTGTAATGAATTTTATACAAACCAGTCAAAATTGTATATTATTATCCAGTATCTGTTATCTCATCTTATTCCTGGTTAGATCAATGCTAGCTAAGAACTTCAATCCATGGCAAGCCCTCTTTGCAGACACAGCCATCACTCTGTGAGACAGGTCTTTGAATAACAGGAAGATAATCTAAACTGTTTTGGAATGAACAGCAGTCTGCACTGAACTCTCTCAAAATCACAGCTCTGTGCTGAGCAGGTCAGGCATTCTGCTGCCAGGCAAAGGTGATCAGATGTTGTTCTGTTGTTATCAGCAGCACTTTTCCGTGCCACATACATCAAATCAGCTTGGTCCAGTATAATTCTACAGTGTAATTGGGGCAGGGAGTTCTTTGATTTCAGTGAACAAGAACTTTGTAACATGCAGGTACTGAAGCTGCATTTTTGCTTTTTTTTTTTTTTCCCCCAACTTTAGGGTATGTTTTTGTTTTCACTGGTGTGGTCTGTGGGAGCTAGCTGTAAGGGAGATGATCGACTGAAATTTGACAGAATCGTGCGAGAAATGCTTAATGGATCCATTAGTGAGGAGACAAGAGAGCGGTACAAGTTGTTGGGCAGTATTGATCAGCTGCCTTCTACAGCTTTCACAGTTCCCTTTCCAGCAGAAGGAACAATTTATGACTATCGGTTTGTAAAAAAGGTGAGGATTGCCAATACGGAGGCTCTTCTATGAATGCTACCAGCTTTGTGGTGTTAGTGTAAATGTGTTTCTGCTGCTTTTATCACTTGAATAGGCCAGACATCTGTCCTTGCAAGCTGGTGATGGACTGGTATTCTGGCTGGGACTTGGCAGTGCCAAAGCCCATCATTTTGGCTACTGAATAACTGCCTCTTGTGGCAGAAGAGGTTTGCAGCAAATCTTAAATCAGTTACTTTTTTTGTTGTTGTTTTTTTTTTAAATCCTTGATTTCTTGTGAGATTATTTCATTTGAATTTTAAGTCCTTTTCTTAGGTCAAGGAAGCCCTTGATATCCTTCAGGCCAGAACTTTACTGTAGCCAGCTTCTTCTCTGCCCCTTTTTCCTGGGATTACAATGCGAATCCATGATATATCTCTCCTCAGTGGAGAAGAAAACTTCACCCACTGGATCTGGTGCACTGAAGGCCCCAGGATAATGTAAATGTCCATTTTTTTTCTCAGTGTGTCATGCCTTTGAAGGCCTGTTGCAGTACAAGGAGATTGCAGCTGATGCATGATTTCCTTGCCAGAGAAAGTGGCTGAGACTTTGATCAGCAGTAAAAGCTTATGTCTTCTCAAAACCCATAAAAACATGTTCCTCCAGTAAAGGAGTTTTTGTGTTCAAAGATTTGTACTTGTAGAAAAGACATAAGATGACACCAATCTCTATGAATTCCATATTACTTTTGTCTCAAGATCTAAATTTTTGGGATAGGATAGAATATATACAATTGTTTCAGGGTTATTTACAATTATTTTGAATCTCTTTATATTAATTTACTACCGGAAAGTGTCAAGATTCCCCTAGTAGGCCGATCTGAAAGAGAAAGCTTTGCTCTGGAACTTCTGGAATGCCAAATCTGCCTTCAGATGTCACAATTTGGAGGTATTTCTTATGAAGGAGAATCTGAGAAGGCTGACTGTGCTTTTTCTAAGTTAATTATTACAATTATACAGTAATTTTGTATTTTATTAGGTATTTCTATACTATATGTGACGCAAATAGAAATATCTGTATTTTTCTATCTATCTATCTATATAATATATGCAGAGGTAGGTCCATATAATCCTTGTCTTGAAGTAGTTGCATACTCATGTTTCTTTTTAAGTACTCTCAGACTGAGAACACTGCATTCTGAAACAAACCTAAAGACTTACTGTTCAATCCTTTTCAAAATGCATTGATAAACTCATCTGTTAAAACTTTGTGTTTTCTACTGCTGTTGGCTCTATGCTGTTTGTTCCTGTTTATAATAAATATCTGACTTTGTTATAAATTAAAACAGGGAGCAGGAATGTGGGAACCCTGGGTGGAAACACTCAAATCAGCTCCTCCTATACCTCAAGATATGATGTTTAATGAAATAATTGTACCAACTCTGGATACTGTTCGATATATGGTGCTGATGGAACTGCTGACAGTGCATCAAAAACCTTCTATATTTGTGGGGCCAACAGGAACTGGAAAAAGTACTTATATTACTGTAAGTGCTTTCAATACTGACATTAGACATGGTTATAAAAAGGGGAAGATGAGCAATAATTTGGTACTTTTTTTTTTTTAAGAAGGAAAATGAGATATGAATTGTCAGATATTACAAAATGAAATTTGGGCAGCTGAAAATGTGGTTATGTAGCAAAAGGTGGTGGATTTGGGGTTTAGTTTTTATTTTCTTCTCTACACTTCCAGACCAAATACTTAAAAAGCACCAAGACACCCACTGGAATAAACCTCTAATAGAACCCCAACAGGACTCTTGAGTTTTATTCCTGGATTTATTTCCTTTGCACTGTGATTATAGATATAGCTGGGCTAGTCCACACAAACCCTGACACGGAAAAGACTAAACCATTGAATAAGGCATCCAGTAAAGATTGCTCAAGGCAGTGTCACACCATGCAATTGAAAGTTGACTTTATTATCTTTGGAAATCTTACGCTTTTAGGAGAAAGTATTTCCTGTTTTTTTCATCTTCAGTCACCAAGTGATGATTTTTTTCAGTTCAGTTTTGTGATGTGGTTATTAAAATAACACTATGAGTAATTTAAAAAAAACAAAAACCAAACACTTTAATGATCTAGATTTAAAATTTTAGACAAGTTTCAACTCCTCAGAGAGATGTGACAGATACTTTGGGTTAAATCCTAATCTTTATATGAGGATATTAAAGCCTGACAGAGGCAACAGGACTGTGCCAATAGACAATTCATGCTGTTGAGGTTCACTTGCAGGTATTTCGAAATGCAACATTTTTGTCTAAGTTTCATCTAGATCAGTGGACAAATACTCTTCTGAGGCAAGAAGGGGTAATGTGAGTGGAGCTAGAGCTAAGGCATTAGTGCGTTAATAGCTGATGAGATTCTCTAGGTAAAGGGAGAAGCCATTACTCTGAGTAGCACAAATCTGATTTTATTTGTTCTTTTTTGGCTCCAGTATGTCTTTTTGTAAAGGGTTTTCCTTCTGTTGATTACTCCAGTGCAATCAGCATGAAGCCTGTGTTTTGCTGGGGGAGTAAAACTTGAGAGTTATGTAAGCAGATAGAATAGATTTGGCTTCATGGTATTGAATCTTTTATCTTTCCTTCCTTTTATGTGACAAAAATAAACTGTGAAGTCACTGACTAAGGATTATTTAACTTAGTTTTGTTTTTATATAAAGAAATATGGCCATTGAGACATGTTGCTCTGTAATCTCCACAAATTGTCATTGTTACATTTCTGTACAGCAGCACAGTTTTGCCTTTCAAGGATAGAGATTAAACATTCTTTCCGCTGGAAAAAACCTCTATGGTCTGTTTGACTGCTGCTTGCTATAGTGATGTAAAATTTGTTTATCTATCTATAGAGTTTGACTTTCTCCTCCCCAAAATCCTTCCAGAATTTTCTTTTAAACAATCTGAATAAGGAAGTCTACAAGCCACTGCTCATTAACTTTTCAGCACAGACTACAGCAGCTCAGACTCAGAATATTATAATGTCTAAGTTGGATAAAAGGAGAAAAGGAGTTTTTGGACCTCCTCTTGGGCAGCGAATGGTAAATTATGTATTTCTTTATGCAAATAAGTGTTTAAATGCAAACAAATATGTACATGCATTATGTTCTCAACTGATCACAAGTGACAGCAGGAAAAGATGCTCCATTTTAAATAAACTGGCAGAGTCCTAATTCTTCTAATTTTAGGTCGTCATGTTTCTCTTCTCCCTTCACATTTCTCCCAGTAATATGCATCCTATTTTAACCAACAGAAGAAAATGTGATATATGATATGATAACTGTGAACAGGATTGGCATAGTTCCCTTTCTGTATTTTGTGATACTAGCCCCAAGATAAGAGCTCTGTGTGGGTAAGCTTGCTGCTGGTATGAAATCAGTGTTGAGAAATCAGTGTTGAGCCTGAGGGTTAGACTAGGTGAACTCCAAGGTTCCTTCCAGCCTGGATAGTTCAATTATTTTGGAAGTGTTAAAGGAGATTTGAATCTTTTATGGTGTTACCACTGATGCCTGTCAAACCCTTAAAGATCAAAGGACCTCTCAGTACTCAGAAGCTCTAGAAGGATGTTAGAGAAGACCTTTTTTCTGGTGTGAGCAAATCCTTTCCTCCTCTCTTTTAGAGAGAGGAAAATAGGTGGTGGAAGCCACATCCCTGGAAGTTTTTAAGGCCAGGCTGGATGTGGCTCTGGTCAGCCTGATTTAGTAGAAAGTGTCCTTGCCCACAGCAGGAGGGTTAGAACTAGGTGATCTTTGAGGTCACTTCCAACCCTGACAATTCTATGATTCTAAATCTAAGGAATTTCCATTCTCTCTCTCTCTCTTCTTTTCCCCCCTCCTTTTCCCCCCTTTCAACCCAGATAAAGGAATAAAAATATTATCTTTGAGATGCAGTCACAGGTGTGTATGATTTGATAGTGTTACTTCTAGGATGCCTACAGACTTTTTAAGTGTGCAGCCTTGTTTTTTCTTAATTTCAGTATTTTCTAACTATTATTTACTAAATGCTTTTTACCAAGGACAAAGTGTATTTTGATGTCATCTATTCTAATGTATGTTAGCCTGGTCTTAAAAATGTAAAGATATTTTGAAGAGAGAAATTCTGTTCTGTTCTGTATTAGTCAAGAACACTGGATACCGTTTTCAGTATGTTGCCTAAATTGCAGTTTAGTAAAATCTAAATATACATATTCAGTAAATAAATGCAAAATCCTTTCTGCTCTTCTTTTCAGGTAGTATTTGTAGATGATGTTAATATGCCAGCACGAGAGGTTTATGGTGCTCAGCCACCTATTGAATTATTACGGCAGTGGTTAGATCACTGGAATTGGTATGACCTTAAGGACTGCTCAGTCATTAAGCTTGTAGATGTTCAGATGATGTGTGCCATGGGACCCACAGGTAGGAAATGTCTCACATACTTTTCCCTGTTGCTTTGGTTTCAAGAGGATGTACAGTTTTACAATTTGGGTCTTGCTGCTAGGATTCCAGCAGCCCTTTCCTTGCAGGAAACATGAGTAGAATAGGTGAGGATCAACAGAGAGACAACGCAAGCTTGCCAGGAAGCTATAGTGATTTTCA
This sequence comes from Ramphastos sulfuratus, assembly GCA_013399055.1. Lineage (NCBI taxonomy): Eukaryota > Metazoa > Chordata > Aves > Piciformes > Ramphastidae > Ramphastos > Ramphastos sulfuratus. The sequence continues at coordinate 128,542 of WBNM01009422.1, read as the reverse complement.
GGGAGACAGGAATGTATCTACAGTATATTTTTGAAATCCCTTTGGTCTAATGAGCCTTCAGCCAATTTCTGCTTTGCATCTTCATGTTTCCATATGTAGCTTCATTATCCAGTTCACAGTCACTCCTCAAAAATGCTGACTCTGGAACTGGGATAAAATTTCAATGGAATAAAATAGACAGCATTACTTCTAGAGGCTTCTTTTAGGATGCTTGGAAAAATCAAGAGCATGGGTTTGGAGTTTATAATGACACTTTTCTACCAGAAGCATAGTTAAGTAGTGTCAAAGCTATCCATAGCTTGATGATTTCGGTCTGTGTTTTACAGACCGTTGGTTACAGGAGGACAGACTGATAGTGAGATGCGTGCTGCTTTCATTAGGTTTATGACAAGCAGTGGTACTTGTCAGTGTGATCCTGCTAGCTGATCAAAGATGAATGTCAGCAAAAAAGGGCCATGTCTGACTCTTGTGTTTTAAATGCTTCTGTTGCACTGTTAATGGTTTCTAACATTTAGGTGGTGGTCGAAACCCAGTAACACCACGATTCTTGCGACATTTCAACACAGTTACTATTAATGAGTTTGATGATGAGTCCATGTACACCATTTTCTCTAGAATCTTAGACTGGCATCTAACAGTACGGTAAGTGACCTCTCTGTACTGGGGAAAATCAAAGGCAGTGTTTAAATTAGTCCAGGACGTGTTTGTAAGACACTGCTCTTGAAAGGAAATAATCTTTTATATACTCTGCCTTCTCTGTTATTCATTACTCTGCAGAAGTAGGGCTCATCTTAAAATACTCCACTGGCAAAGTTCTTGTTCTGAAATCTCTAACAGATATTCAGATTAGCTGAGGCTAATTCATTTAGTTAAGATATTTCTGCAATACAGTGTTCTTTAATGTATAATAAATAAAAATAGAACTTGGATGGTCATTATTCAAAGAGTCAAACAGGAAACTACTCTTAGATTTCTTGTGGTTTGAGAAGGCTTGCTGTTTCTTGGGCCTTTCACCAGTGCGTGATTTTTAATTCCATTATTAGGAATAGACTTGAACCGTCATTGTTTATCTGTTGCTGCTGTTTAGTCACAAAAATGAGGAGAGGAAGGGGTATAATTAGCTGTATAACATAGCCAAATTTGTCAGCATCTTCCACGGTTACTAGATTTGATTTGCAGAGTTGTTAATCTAGCGAGAGAACTAAGGTTTGTAAAGTTGCATGTAAGGAAGTGTAATCGCAGGACTTAAAAAGTGCCACAAACTCCTAAGTACATTGGTGCCAGCGTGATGGAATGATGAGAATCACTCTGTTCTTGCCTTTTTTTCTAACTCATCAGTTATAGCTTCCCATCCCAGTACATGGAACTGACACCACAAATTATTAATGGCACCATGAGTACGTATAAAGAAGCAATGAAGAATCTGCTTCCCACCCCAGCTAAGTCTCACTATCTGTTCAATCTCCGTGACTTCTCACGTGTCATCCAAGGTGTTTGCCTGTCAAGGCCTGAAACAATGGAATCTGCAGGCATGATAAAACGTCTCTGGGTTCATGAGGTAAATTATCTAATGCTCAGAAGTTATATTTATTGTAACTAAAGAAAAGGTTGTGGATTTGTGTGTTAATTATTTTCTAATGCCAGCTTGGTATAAGCTCCAGGATTTTGTGTAGTGTATAGGCAGAGGAAAGCAGATATATTTTTTTTAATATATATCTGTAATCATATCCTAATAGAAAAGGTTATTGTTGATACCTTCATTTCCTCTGCTGCTTTCAATGCCTACACAGTTCTTCCCATTTCTTCTCTTCCTCCAAAAAAGCTCAAAATCAATGAGAACAGCAAATTGTCCTGGGTCTGGGCTGCCTTTAGATGTTCTTGAGCTTAGCGTCTTCAGCAAATGCCTCCTATATTTCAGCTATAATAGGACAGACATGCTGACAGAGCTCAGGTGGAGCGTTCCTTTAAAAAAAAAAAAAAAGATGAAGAAGCCCTGTGTAGGTTTTACCTGCTCTTTGTTTTTTTCATGGATTAAAAGAAAGCAAAGCACCAATAATTTTTGCTTGCTAAATATACAGGTATAGTTCATAGAATCAAATCAGCAAAAAGTGACTATGTGAGAAGTCATCCTTGGTGGTCATCTATTCTATTGTCCTTCTCCAATGCATGATCACATAGAGTGGAACAACAATAGCTTCCAAAGTGTCTTTTGTAAAAATTTCTACAGTTCTCTGGGAACAAAGGTGTTCAGACTCCCAGACCACCTATTTGTGTTCTTCACTAACCTTTTCATTTAAATCATGTTACAATTTCCAGCTGCAGCCTTTTTTCTCAAAATTCAACCCTGTAACTTGTCCTGTCTAGCTGTAGTGGAAAGAGCAACCTCCCTTTTTGCAGCAACCTTTTATGCATTGATGTAATAAAGTTTGTAATTAGGGGACTTGAACATCTGTCCTATGAAGAAATACTGGGAGACCTGGGGCTATTTAGTCTGGAGAAGAGAAGGCCCAGAGGGATCTTATCAGTATCTGTAAATATCTGAGGGGTGGGTGTCAGGATGGTGATGCCAGGCTCTTATCAATGGGCACCACTGAAAGGACAAGTAACAGTGGGTACGAGCTAGAACACAGGAGGTTCCAGCTTAACATGAGGAGAAACTTCTGTACTGTGAGGGTGCTGGAGCCCTATAGCAGGCTGCCCAGAGAAGTGGTGGAGTCTCTTCTGGAGACTTTCAAATCCTGCCTGGATGCATTCCTGTGTGATCTTTCCAAGGTCGTCCTGCTCTGACACAGGGGTTGGACTCTATGATCTCCAGAGGTCCCTTCCAACCCCTGCTATTGTCATTATGTATTGTGTACATGTGTGTATATTGTGCTTCCATATGAATTTTTACTTCCGACGTAATACTACTGGGATCAACTGTTACAATTAATTACAAATACCTATTTTGGGTTTTTTATGTAGTGAAGTTTAAGTTAATTTATATTTCGAAGCCTTTTTTGTATTTGTACTTGTTTTACTTCATTTAAATGAAATATACATTAAAGAACTAACTGCTAAAACAATTAAGCAACTACTAAAACAATTACATTTTTATTCTATAGGTTCTTAGAGTGTATTATGATCGCTTGGTGGATCGTACTGACCAGGCTTGGCTTGTTGGATTTATCCAAGAAGTGGTGAAGCATGACTTACATGAAGACTTCCATGAACTCTTTCAGAATCTGGACTTCAACAATGATGGCAGAGTGGAAGAAGATGACTTACGTAGCTTAATGTTTTGTGATTTCCATGACCCCAGGAGAGAGGACACTAACTACAGGGAGATCAGTGATGTGGACCAGTTGCGATTGGTCATAGAGAGCTACCTTGAGGAGTTTAATAACATGAGCAAGAAGCCCATGCAGCTTGTCCTGTTCCGCTTTGCCATAGAACACATCTGTAGGATTGCTCGCATCCTGAAGCAGCCTCGCAGCCATGCCCTCCTAGTGGGTGTTGGAGGCAGTGGTCGGCAGTCCCTGACTCGCTTAGCAGCCCACATGGCTGAATACAACCTTTTCCAGGTTGAAATCACTCGGAGTTACAGTACCAGCGAGTGGCACGAAGACTTGAAAGCCATCCTAAGGAAATCCACTGAAGGGGAAACGCAGGGAGTTTTCCTGTTCACGGACACACAAATGAAAAAGGAATCGTTCCTAGAGGACATCAACAATTTGCTCAATGCTGGTGAAGTGCCAAACCTCTTTGAATTTGATGAGAGAGAAGAAATTTGTGAGCAAATGCGCCAAGTGGATCGGCAGCGGGACAGGACGAAGCGGACAGATGGCAGCCCCATAGCTCTGTTTAACATGTTTGTGGGGCGCTGTCGAGACCAGCTGCACATCGTGCTGGCCATGAGTCCCATTGGCGATGCCTTCCGGAACCGCCTTCGGAAATTTCCAGCTCTTGTCAACTGCTGCACTTTGGACTGGTTCCAGGTAACCCCAGAGCTTCAGTGAGACTGCTTATCTAACAGAAATGCACTAGAAATGTGGCTTCAACACTATGTGTGCCAGATGTTCCTCTTTGGTCAAGTTAGCCATGCCAGACACCTGGAATTTTCCCAGCATCATGTTGGCAGTTGTGTGCCTTGCTAGAACTGTTCTGGCTGTGATATAGGCTGAGGGCACTGTAACTGTGATTGTGCTGTAAGTGGAGGATGGTGTAAGATGGTTGATTGGTCAGACATGAAAGGTAGTGGCCAACAGCTCAATGTCCAGCTGGAGACAGGTGACAAGTGGTGTCCTTAAAGGGTCTGTATTGAGACTGTTGCTGTTCAGTATCTTCATTAATGATACAGAGAGTGGGATTGAGGCACCCTCAGCAAGTGTGCCGATAATACCAAATTGAGTTGTGTGATTTATAAGACTGAAGGGTGGGATGGGTGCCATCCAGAGGGACTTGGACAGGCTGGAGAGATGGGCTGAGAAGAATGTCACGAGGTTCAATAAGGCAAAGTGCAAGGTCCTCCACCTATCAAGGATCAAGGCAACCCTTGATACCAGTCCAGGCTGGGTGTATGATAAGATTGAGAGCAGATCTGCAGAAAAGGACTTGGGGGTGCTGGTAGGCGAGAAGCTGGACATGAACCAGCAATGGGCACTTGCAGCCCAGAAGGCCAGTGGCAGCCTGGGCTACATCAAAAGCAGCGTGGCCAGCAGATGGTAAGAGGTGATTCTGCCACTCTACTCTGCTCTGGTGAGACCTTGCTTGGTGTACTGTGTGAAGTTCTGGGGTCCTCAACACGAGAGGGATATAGACCTGCTGGAGCAGGTCCAGAGGAGGGACACAAAGATCATCAGAGGTCTGAAGCACCTCTCCCATGAAGACAGACTAAGAGAGTTGGGGTTTTTCAGGGTTGAGAATAGAAGGCTCCAGGGAGACCTTAGAGCTACTTTTCAATATCTGAAGAAGCTACAGGAGAACTGAGGAGAGACTGCTTAGAAAAGCCTGTGGTGGTAGGACAAGGGGCAATGGTTTGAAACTGGAGCAGAGTAGATTTAGGTTGGATATCTGTGAGTTCTGCACAGTGAGGGTGGTGAGATACCGGAACCAGGTTGCCTAGGGATGTGATTGAGGCCCCATCCCTGGAGACATTCAAGATCAGACTTGCTGTGGCCCTGGACAGTCTGATCCAGTTGAAGGTGTCCCTGCTAACTGTAGTGGGGGGTTGGACAAGGTGACCTTTGAGAGTGCCTTCCAACTTGATGCAGTCTGTGAGTAGAAATGAATGAACATAGCACAGTGTAGACGTTGCAGATTTCTATATGTAGTGTATTCTACTCTTAGCAACACTACCAAAATCTAGGGTGCTAAAAGAGTTTGAACATGAAATACCTGTCAAAACCACAAGCATCTTTGATGTAGAACACCAGATTTTCCCTTGCCACTCTGCAATCAAAATAGAGTTGAGATGAGGCTCCCTCCCTGGAGGTGTTTAAGGCCAGGTTGGACAAGGCCTTGAGTGACCTGTACTGGTGGGAGGTGTCCCTGCCTATGGTGGGGGGTTGGAACTAGATGATCTTTGAGGTCCCTTCCAACCTTACCATTCTATGATTCTACATTCTGTTTGACTGTTAGATGCAAAAGAGCTTAGAGTATTTAAGATATAGAACTCAATCATGTAGAGAATCCGAGGAGCTTTTATTTCCTCAGGTTTTAAAATGTGGTATTGTATTTAAAGGCTATCTTGAAGCAGAAGAGCACTACCTGGGTTCTTTCCAGTTTTGTTATTGTCCTATATGCTGATCTTCTCATCATGAAGTAATTTCTCGTGCCTCAGCAACTTTATCTTTTAAATGGGGCAATGATACCTTTGTGGGGAAGGTTTTGAAATGTTTGAGTGTTAAGAACTGATTAAGAGTAAAGTATTTCTTCATTTGTTGTAGACATGGCCTGAAGATGCATTGGAAGCTGTTGCCTCTCGCTTCTTGGAAGATGTTGAAATGCCAGAAGAGGCTCGAAGTGGCTGTATTGATATGTGTAAAAGCTTTCATACATCTACTATTGCTTTATCTGACTTATACCGTGCAGAACTTCAGAGGCACAACTATGTTACACCTACTTCATACCTAGAATTGATCTCCACTTTTAAAAGTCTGCTTGGAAAGAAACGCACGTAAGGATTTCTAATGTGACCTTTTCCAGAGCAACACAAGTTTATCAAAAGTAGTATTTTCTATCTCTTACAGCTAAGCTGAACAAGACAAGGGAATTGTTTTCAGTTGAGTTAAATTGTCAGAATAGTAAGTGGATAAAATGTACATGATTCCTTATTGGACAACAGGTCTGACTTGGTGCTCTCCAAATATGCTTGCATTAGACCACTTCTGACAGCCCTGCTGGTGTTGCTGTGTGCTGAGTGTGGACATATTATGCTACTGGAGTAATTAATAAGCCTGTTTACTAACTCTGATTCTCTGCAGGATGTAGGGAGGGTACAATCTGGGATGCCAGCTTCCAAGTTGCTAAGTGTCATTGGCTTCCTAGCAGAGTTCAGCTTTGTTGTGCCTGTGCAGAAGGGACCTCTATGCATATGCACATCTGTTCTGCTATAATGGATGGAAAGGGAAAGTTCTTTTTTCTTTCCTCTCCTTGTTAATAGGACACTATCTGAACAATGAAGTATTTAATTTGATCAGTAGGCTGTGTGAAACACACAGAGTAGAACAAAAGAATAGTTTTGTATGTAGTGACGCAGTGCCTCTGGAACTTACTGATTGTGACACTGTTGTCTGTCCCCAGAACCATTCGCGTTCTGCTGCTAAAATGATTTTTCCAATCATGTTAAATCCTATTTCAGCCTCATCTCAACTGATAATCTGCGTGAGTGTATCCCTGTCTTCTCCCTCTCCTTTTATTCTCTGCTGTGCCAGCTTGATTTTGTAGCCCCTACCAGAAAAGAGGCAGAAGCTTTTAACAATCTCTGATTTAGCTGTAAGTGACCACTGATTTATCTGTATCCTAAACCCTGAACATACAAGTTCAAGACCATGGCTGAATTAATCTCTGCTATGTTGCTGTTCGTGGAGCAAATCAAACCAGACTGGAAAAGCATTTGATTATTCAAAAAAAAAAACCTGGGGAATGGATCCCAGTGAATGATGTACTCAAGTACTGATTAAATGCCTTTGTTTTCAGGAAGGTGATGAAAATGAAAAGAAGATACGAGGTTGGCTTGGAGAAACTGAACTCTGCTACATCTGAAGTAGCCTTAATGCAGTCTGAGCTGGAGGCTTTGGAGCCTCAGTTACGGGAAGCCAGTATGCAGGTTGATGAGATGATGGATGCTACGCAGAAGGAATCTCTGGAAGTTGCCAAGACTGAGAAAGTCGTGAAAGCCGAAGAAGCTGTGGCAAATGAGCAGGCTATGGCTGCAAAAGCCATCAAAGATGAGTGTGATGCTGAGTTGGCAGAAGCTATGCCTTCTCTGGAAAGTGCTCTGGCTGCCCTTGACACTCTCACTGCACAGGTATGGCTAACAATGCATGTTTACACCACTAGAGAAGTGCTCAGATACACAAAAAATGGAATGCCTGGCTTCTGAGGTTTGACATTGTACTTACACAGCTTTATAATTCAGGAACTTCTGAAATATTTCCATTTAAAACAACAAAATGTTACTCTGCCTTTATTTTGTAGCCAAAAAGCCATATCACTAAATTTATATGCATTACAAGATCACGTACTATCACAGACATTTCAACAATCATAGTTATAAAAATATTTGGACTCAACAATAGAGGAGTTGCTTTTCACTTTTCTTATTCAGGACCTGCCAGCCTGTCAACTAGTATTTTTATATCCAGTCTATCAGACTCTATGCATTGATGTTGAAATTCTGTCTCTCCCCATTTTAGTCAGTATCAACTGATTGTTGACTAAGTTTCAGATACTTTTGTTTAGATGTCAATGTTGGTTTAACCTGGAGAGGACCTTAAAGAAAGGACTGGAAAGAATAGGTAAAAATTAAACTGAAATTTTAGAAATAGCAACAGATCTGTGGACTGTGCAGGCTTGTGCATGAACTTAAGATCATGTACATTTTATAGTAAGTACGAGAACCGCAAACTATCTTGACATGGAAAAAGGTTATCATTTCTATTGGAATAGAAGAATGGATCCACCTATGTTCTGAGCTCTAAATGTATTTCTTTTATTTATTATTTCAAGGATATTACAGTGGTTAAGTCCATGAACAGTCCTCCTGCTGGTGTCAAGCTTGTAATGGAAGCTGTATGCATCCTTAAAGGTGTCAAAGCAGATAGGATTCCAGATCCAGCAGGGTCTGGAAAGAAAATTGAGGATTTCTGGGGTCCTGCTAAGAGACTTCTGGGTGACAGAAGATTTCTTCAGTCTCTTCATGAGTATGACAAGGATGACATTCCCCCAGCTTACATGACTATCATAAGAAAGCGATATCTTACAAATCCTGAGTTCGTACCGGACAAGATTCGGAATGCTTCCACGGCAGCAGAGGGGCTGTGCAAGTGGGTCATAGCCTTGGAGTTTTATGATACGTGAGTATGTATAAATAAAACCCCAGAATGTTAAAATATGTTTGAGTAGAGAGATGAGTTTCTCTTAACTCTAAGAGAGATGTGACATTACTTCTTTCAAGTGGGAAACTTGTGCAAACAAACAGTTGTAAAGATTGATTTCTATAAAATAGTTGATGTTAAGGTGTGGAGTCTGATTTTCAGTTCTAAATTTTTCTGAGAGTGCGTGGGAGCAACAATTTGTTAACTGAAGGTAACTTTATAAGTACTGCACAAAATAGAGGCAGTACTGAATTACCTTTGGAAGTCTCTGGTAGACACATCAAACCCAAAGGATAATTTTTGCTCTGCTCTGTATTTGATGCATTAAGAAAGTGTGCTGCTTTTAAAAAAAAATTCTAGTAAGAACTGTCTGTAACTCATATTTATCAGTACATCAGCACTGGGAGACTCCCCTTGCAACTTGAAAGTTGAGTCATGGCTTGTAGTGCACGACTTTATTTCAGAGGACGTTGTGTTACTTGACTAAAAGTACCAGTTGTGGTAGTCAATGCATACATGGTAGAGTTCTCCATGTGAGAAATCCAAGGATCATGAGTACCAGTTGTTAGAGAATCAGCTACGAAGCCAGACTTCAAAGGAGATCTGTGACTTACAGAGGAGATTGGTTAACCATGAATCTAATGCTTGTGAAATGCTGTTTGAGCCAAGTGTGGGGACATTCCAGCATGTTTTCATGCTTGTTGTTTTTGGAAAGATAAACAATGCAGTTTCAGTTCTGCGTTACTTCCAGGTGTCTCACAAAAACACCTGTGTAGAAGATTGAAGTCCTCAGAACTGGAGAATAAATCCTTGGATGTGAAAAGCTCTTCACTTTTTTCTTTTGTGCACACAGGTGACTGCGTGTGTGCGCAGTGTCTGTGTTACTGTGTATACATGATTATTTCTAAGGGCATGAATCTGTGATGGATTCTAAACTGTGATCAAATATTCACCATTTGGAAGCTCAATCCTTTGTCCTTTTGTTCAGATACTGAGCTGCCGAAGTTTCCTTTCATCTTTTCTGTTTGTGGGGTTTGTTTTGTTTGTTTGTTTATAGTAACCCTGAGTGAAGGTTAATTTATTTATTTTTAATTTACTCTGACTTTATTTAGGGTGACAAAAAATGTTGCACCGAAAAAACTGAAGCTGAATCAAGCTGAAGAAGAATTAAATATTGCTATGGATAGTCTAAGAAAGAAACAAGCAGACCTGAAGGAGGTTCAAGATAAATTGGCTGTGCTCCAACAGACACTGGAATCCAAGAAACTGGAGAAGGCTGACTTGGAAAATCAGGTATATGTGCAAAAAAATTAACCGCTCTTCTACTGAGAGCCAGTAAAGTGAATTAAAAGGAGCTGTTTTACCAAATGCTATTCTTCCTTTTAACTGCCATTATGTTGAACAAGTTATACTTGGAGATAACCACCTTTTTATTTTGATGCAATGGTCTTGAAGTTATAAATGGGCAAGGCGTGGGGAATAAACACTTTAAAGTAGTAGAAACTAGAACCGTTAAGAATTTACCATCCGTCTCCTACATCCTCACTCATGTCTGCTTTCTTGTGAGGACATCAGTTTTCAATGATTGTTTGATTCAACTCTTCACTTGCAAGTCAGTGCACTTGGAGGTTTGGAAGTTTGTTTATGCATTCTGTGCTAATGCATTGTAGAGAATGCTTGCTTTCTGTTCCTGACTGCTAAATAGCTGTCATGTCTGCAGAATAGGTGACATTTCTCCTGCTAGGGTTGGAAGTGGAGTGGAGGGATGAACTACACAATTTGTTACTGTGGTATTAATTGGCTGCTATGGTTACCAGAAGAGAGAGAGAATTGTAGCAGCAGCAGGAGCTGGCATTATTTTCCTCCGATCTCATGTTTGAAATGTGTGTCTACTAGATAATAAAGAAATTCTAATAGAACTGGATTAAATTCCTGTTGAATCAGATTTCTTTCTTTGATTGTAAACGTGCCTGGAAAGATGGTTTACTTAATACCCAACAACAGAAATGCAGATGATTTGTTCACAGGGTGCTTTTGCAGAATAGAATGCACCTACTTCTTTCATAGACAGTGATCTCTGTAAGGTGATTTTGTGTCTCTTGTAACATGTGGGTAGTTTCCTTGCCTATTAATATCTTCCACGTCGCATAGAGTGCTAACTTGAATTGCATCTTTTAAACTGGTCTTCTTCTTTTAGCTGGATGAAGATGTAACTGAATNTTGTGGCTGCTCCCTCCCTGGAGGTGTTCAAGGCCAGGTTGGACGAGGCCTTGAGTAACCTGTGCTAGTGGGAGGTGTCCTTGCCTATGGCAGGGGGTTGGAACTAGATGATCCTTGAGGTCCCTTCCAACCTTACCATTCTATGATTCTATGACTTTACTGTGTGGGTACTGATATTGATATATTTTTTTTTTTCTTCTTCTTCTTCCAGTATTTCCATTATAAGGAGGAGGTGTTTTCTTTCTCTTTGATGAAATTACTTAAGAAAACATCTGCATAGGAAAAGAATCCTTGAACGCTTTAATATTTGCAAACTGTCTTGAAAGTGGCCATGTAATGTAATCGGCAATTTATTTATTTTTTTTTTAAACTCTGAGGTTGACTTATGCAGAAAAAAACTCCAGCGAGCAGAACAATTGATCGGTGGCCTTGGGGGTGAGAAAACTCGCTGGCAAGAGACTGCTTTGGAACTGGGAAGGCAGTACAGCAACCTAACCGGAGATATACTCCTTTCATCAGGAGTCATAGCTTACCTGGGAGCCTTTACATCCAGCTACAGACAAGTAATACCACGATTTTTGTCCCAGGATTGTGTAATCGTCTACGTTCTACTCACTTTTCTTTTAGTATAAATTTTACAGTTTTTAGTTGTGTTTTAATAGATTCATAAGTGAAGCTTAAACTGTATTGTAAGATTTTTGAGTTTTGTTTATAAGACTCCTGGGCAAAATTATTCCTTTGTTCTGTTAAGTACTTAGTGCTGTGTAGAACATGGAGTCTTTTGGTTGCTTTTCTTCTCTAAAGCTACTGTTAGTAACTTTATAACTCATGGCTTTGGTTATTCCTGTTCCACTCAAAGGATAAATTTTCCTTAACTTCAAAGAAAAAAGGTCAGTGGGTATCAAAATTCCCCTGACTTTGAAAGTTCCTGAACTCCAAAACCTGCCACTGAATTTAAATGAAGAAATTCATGCTTATTTATTTTGAAAATCAGGTCTGGGTATCAAAACTTGTTAAAAATTAAAGAGAGGAAAGTAAATCAACCTACCTAATTTGAAACCCAACTTGGCTATAATCCTGGTTTCTACTTTTCCTTCTATGTATTTCCTTTGTCCATTTTCATTTAGAAAATCTTGTACTATTCTTTCAAACAACATCACAGTGTTACAGAGAATATAACTACTAATTTCAGACTTTCTAGAGTGAAGGTTTATGATATGTATGTGGATAAAATAGATAGCAAGTTTTAAGTGTTCTCTTTTATGCTTGTAATCTGCACTGTGCCTAACATTGTGTCTGGGCAGGTGAGAGATCTTTTGGTGAAACATCTTACAGGGCACTGAAGTGAGTTCAGGCACATAGCTCCAGGTGGAGGTGTTACTCACAAAAGGCAGAGATATCTGCACGAGTACTCATAAAAGATGAACACACAGGGATTTAAGCTGAGAAGTTCAATGTAATTTCATTTTCTCTGCATAGTTTCTTTCTCTGTGCAATAGCAGATGGGGATTCCTTGTGGTTTATTCTGACTCTGGTGGTGCGGACACATTAGTGAGGTGTATCTTTCACAAACTATGGGATAGCAGAATCCTTTCTCTGCAGTTTTACATGTCATTTGCTGCTCTTGCCCCCCTCCCCCCTTTCAGTTTTCGTAAGAGAAAAGCTGAGTTATCTTTTGGAATATCAGCTTGGTTTTATGCAGAAAGATGAACCCCTCATGCATCTGAGGCCCTCAGACCATTTTAATACCATACTTTTAAACTTTGTTGCTTGAGGCTTTGCCAGCTCAATTTAGAGTATTACAGTACATTTATTTTGCCCTTATACATAGCTTTCACACAGAACTGTGCCTTTCATCTGAACATGCTATTTCTGTACATTTTCCTTCTTTGGAAAATGCTCTTTAGTTTATGTGTTTAAAAACCTGTGTCTGCATTATTACTGCACACCAACCATACAGATGTGTAGTTTACACAACTAGTGTAGTTTACACAGCTAGTAGTGAGGTTGATGGTAGAGCCAGCAGTGAGAAGCAACTCTAAATGATTGCTAAACTGTGAAGTTTGGTTAAGTCCTGACAAGTGCTCATTATGTGTGCCCTGAGAGTTAAATAGTGAAGCTTTTTTAATTGTACACTCATTTCATAGTATAGAATACAACTGCTGAAACTGTAAATAAAATCATACCAAGGCTCTGACCACATACCCTTAGATGTCATGTATAGAAATAACGTAGAAAGGCATTTGCAGAGACATTTTTAGGGATTTTATACAAAATTATTAATTTCTTTCCATTTGAAGATACTTGTATGTAGCTACTGTTATGGGAAATGGGTTAAAGTAGTTTGAACAGTGTTTGAATAGACAAAATTTCAATTGGTATTTATTTTCTTCTTATCTAGATGCAAACTAAAGAGTGGGCATTGCTATGTAAAGCAAAAGACATTCCTTGTTCTGATGACTTCTCCTTAACAAGTACCCTTGGAGAACCAGTGGAGATCAGAGCTTGGAACATTGCTGGCCTACCTTCTGACATGTTTTCTATTGATAATGGAATCATCATCTCGTAAGTAAAGAAAAAGAACTTCCATTAAACAGCTTTTTGCAACATGCTTCCAGCTATTGTATTCTAGAGGGTTTTCTGATGGATATCTAGTTTAACAACCAAAATTATAACATGACTGTAAAGTTGAAGTTTATAGGAAATAATAATAACAATTTTACCTTTATAATATAAGGTGTTTAAAGCTGTGAATTAATTTCCCTCCTTTTTAACTCCTATGGATTGCTCTAATGTTAGCTTCCTCTCCCCTCCTTTTTTTCTTTCACAAACATGCTGAATGAATGAACACCCTGAATTTTGTTTAAGACACCGTAAAATGCTTCAGGAATCAAATTTTGACTGCTTTGCATGTAGTATAATCTGTAAATACATGAGTAATTCTCCTTTAGGAAGCTACAACTCTTTAATGTGCTGACATCAGGTGCTACCAAGAGATGTTTTGTCAGAAGTATTGAAGACTGTCTTGCTAAGCTTTCAATGAGGGCCACACTTTTCCCCTAAGCTGATACATACTCCTAGAGAAGAACTAAGAGAGCTTTGGGCTTTGGCTTAGTGTAGGGACTTCTCTAGTATCCTAGGCTTCATCAAGAGTGTGGCCAGCAGGGCAGGAGAGGGGTTTCTGCCCTTTTGTTCTGTTCTGGTGAGACCACACTTCAAGTACTCCTTCCAATTCTGGTGTTCCTAGCATAAGAAGGATGAAGAGGTGTTGGAGCAAGTCCAGAGGAGTGCCACTGTTCAGGCACCAGTATTGCAAAGATCCTGGACATAGCTGTACGCAGACCAATATGATCCAAGCAATGCCCATTTATTGAATATGATCATGCACTCATATACTTTCTAACAGACTATGCAGGTTAGTTCATTGTTAAGCAATTGGTCCAAATCATTAAGGCGTGAACTGTGTGGCATTAAGCAATTGGTGTAAATCGTTAAGGCACAAGCTGTTGGGGCGTTAAGCAATTGGTCCGTTATTATCTGTTCAAACACTTCGCCAGAGTCTTTGTTCTGCTTTGATCTCCTGTTGTTGTCCATTCCCACGGAGGCAACTCATAGCTGGTGTCCTTGCCCTTCAGATGAACCTTCATGCAGGCTGTGAAATTTTTCAGCTTGCAGTTAGCACAGGCTGGATTGCACATATGTCCATTTAATACAAAGTATTTCCCTACAGGCCACAAGGATGATCCAAGGTCTGGAGTACCTCTGCTATGAGAATAGGCTGAGGAAGCTGAGGTAGTTCAGCTTGGAGAAGAGAAGATTCTGGGGTGAACTTAGAGCTGCCTTCCAATTCCTACAGTTCAAGGGGGCATGGTTTGAAGCCAAGGGAGAGTAAGTTTAGAATAGATCTTAGGAAGAAGTTCTTCAGTACGAGGGTGATGGGACTCTGGAATAGGCTGCCTGGGGAGGTTGTGGATGCCTCTTCCTTAGGAGTGTTCAAGGCCATGTTGGATGAAGCTTTGAGCATCTGAGTGTAGTCGAGAGGCGTCCCCACCCATGGTGTGGAGAAGTTGGAGTAGATGACCTCTAAGGTCCCTTCCAACTTGAGCCACTCTGTGATTGTGAATGGGACGCTACAAAGTATTCCTTGCACTCAGTCCGGTCCTCAAAGAACTTAAAAAAAAAAACCCAACAAAAAAAAAGGTGAACTCCGAGCAGAAGCCTGATTACACCTTTGGAGTGCTGGAATCACTGAATGCTCTTTGTAGTGCAAAGCTTGGCAGTTGCTGCTGTTGTGTAGCTAGCATGACAGTAGTTTTAACAGAGGCTGAAGAAGGTTCTGCTAAGAAAAGAAGGATTTATTTTTCAATTTGAAATCTCCTTTTTGTTTTTACATTTCCCTTTTGTAGCTCTCTTAAGCTATATCCAAATAAAATACTTTGACTTTATCTAATGATACACTGTTTGATCTAACATTCTGGAAGTTCTGCATATTCAAAGATATTCTTGTTCCACTTAGAAAGTGAAATATTCTGAAACCTTAAAATTCCTCCTAGAAAGACAATACAGATCACCTGAACTCTAAATATGCTATTACTGCCTTTCACTTTCAAGGCACTTCATTTTTATGTGGTGGTCTAATATGTGCACATCTGGTTCTCATGTCACCCACTAGAATGACACTTATATAGAATGTTAGAGGTTGAAACAGACTCCAGAGATCATCAAGTCCAACTCCCGCTGCAGAGCAGGACTGCTTAGGGTGGATCACACAGGAATGCATCCAGGTGGGGTTTGAAGATCTCTAGAGAAGAAGACTCCACAAACTCTTTGGGTAACCTGGTCCAGGGCTCCAGCACCCTCAGAGTAAAGAAGTTTCTCCTTGTGTTGAAATAGAATTTTCTGTGACTCTGTTATGTCTGTTGCCCCTTGTTCTATCACTGGGTGTCACTGAAAAGAGCCTGGGTCCATCCTCTTGACAGCCACCCTTCAGATATTTGGAGACATTGATAAGGTGCCCTCTCAGCCTTCTCTTCTCCAGACTAAACAGCCCTAGGTCTCTCAGTCTTTCCTTGTAAGAAAGACAGGTGTTCCATTCCCTTTAATCATCCTCTGTTGAACGGCCCTATGGTCTTCAGTAGTTCCATGTCCCTCTTGAACCGGGGTGCCCAGAAGTGGACACAATATTCCAGATATGGTCTAATTAGGGCTGAGTAGAGGGAGAGGACAATGTCCCTTGACCTACTAGACACAGTCTTCTTTATGCACCTGAGTACACTGTTGGCCTTCTTGGTTACCAGAGCACATTGCTGTCCTATAGAGAACTTGTTATCAAGCAGGACTTCAAGGTCCTTACTCTGTGGAGCTGCTCTTCGGAGCAGGTCATGGTGTTGTTCCTCCCCAGCTGCAGGACTCTACACTTACCCTTGTTGAACCTCATGAGGTTCCCCACTGTCCAGATCTCATTAGGTGGCAGTACAGCCCGAGGGAGTGTCAGCCACACCCTCCCCAGTCTGGTATCATCATCAAACTGGCTATGGGGACACCATCTCTTCATCTAGGCCACTGATGAAGATGTTGAACAAGATTGTTTGTCGAGGCAGAGCTCTCCATCTGTGGCTTGTGTGACAGCGCATAGCTGAGCACATGCATGTTGTAATATCCAGAAATGCCTAGAGCTCTAGGCTATGTAGCCCCAGCTGTAAGAGGTTAGGCTTTTACATACATCTGAGATTATCTGTTACAGGGTCAACCTTTGGGAGCATCTGGGTGTGGATCATACTTCATCTTTGGCAGTGCAAAGTGGGACAGACACAAATAACTCATTATCTGAAGAACCTCAGCATACATTAAAACCTGGTGGTGTTTGTACACCGGGAAGCAGAGCTAATTGCTGAAGCTGAAGGATGTGTGCTGGGATTGTGGCTGCAAATGTAACTTTTAAAAAGTAATTACTGTATTAATAGTTCAATCACTTAGGCTAAACAAATGTTAATAAATTCAGCACTTCTGCAGCACATCCTAACACTTCACTTTGATAAAGCTTTGATCCAAATTCTCTTTGAACTAATGCAACGATGATTAGCATTTTAAACTAAATAATGATAGCTTTAGATTTTGAAATGAGAGATAGAATCTACCTCAAATTAATGATATGTATTATGCTTGGCCTGTAGTTATGAGTTTATAGCTACATGAATTTTCTATTACCCTTCCAGGAACCCTATAAAATGCAACTCAGGCTTTTTATGACAACAACTTTAATAAAAAGCAGAATTAGAGGCTAATTTGCAAACACACTCAATGCCTGCTTGTGTATTGGCATCAATGAGGAAGGAATTTACCATCGATGCAAGCCACGTGTATTTGCCTATTATTAGAGAACCAGCCTTTAGTTACTCAGTCTTAACCATTTCTTGTCTGTTGCACAGTAAGTCTGAAGGAGGATGTGTTGAAAATAATGCATGAATGGAACTTTGAAGTAACTAGAAAAAGAAATGCGTGCTGTGGGTTTGGGCTGAAGTGTGCTCAAATCTTGAATTTCTATTTTAAAATAAGGACAAGGCAAATTCTTACAACCAAATGTATAAATAGGCTTTGCAACTAGTCCTTAAGAAGTTTGTGGAGTAGAGACTGGAACAGAGAACATAACAGATTTTTCTCTCTTAAACTCTGCTTTGCCTGTTTTGAAATGACTCTCCTGAGTATAACCTAAGGTTTATAACATATTACAGTAGCAATTTTGAAACCAATAAGCCTGCAAGAAGTTACCTAATATTGACTTGAGTTTTCTGGAGGATTGTCTTTTAGACCCCACACTTTATCGAATTCAAGGCGAATCACTTTCTGTGCCAGTTAGGGAAACCTTTCTTAAACATCACTCTTTGTAAGAAAAGGTACATTAGAAGATCAGACAGAAATGAGATTGTGTTGTATTTAATTGGATACATTTCATCTTAGTATTTTAAAAGAAAATAGCAATCCAGATGCACTTGCAAGTTTTATTTGTGACTCAGAAGTTTTATTTCCTAACTAGTCGGGATGTGGCTGGGCCCCATGACCAAGATACTTAGGACTGCATTTATTTTGGAATTCTCATTTCTGCCTGCTTAGATGGTTTCTTATTTAGGTGATTATTGTTGTAATTGTAGTTGACCCATCACAATGTGTCCCTTCTCTTAGCTACCTTGGTAAGGTGGTAGAGAATACTGTAAAAAAAACCTTGAAGTTTTAGTAAATCTGTAAAAATAGTCCATGACTTCTTTGTGCCCATTGCTATTTAAGGATTAGAGATTAAAAGGCAGATAGCTTTGAATATGTTCATGCATTTCCCCTTTACACTAACTCTAGAGTGTCTCTTTCGTGGAAAATTCCATTTGTTCTCACATACATGTGACTGTATTAGAGCTGTTCACAATTTCAAACCTTTCTATTTTGAAGATGCAATAAAATTAATTTCTTAAGTACTTTCTTTGTAAGAGAAAAAATATTTTTTCATGTAAGCAAAGATTAATTTATCTCCCCTTAAATTCCTCAAGTGTGTGCCTACTATGATTTCATAGTGACCTGCTTTTGTTTTAGTGCCTAAAGGGAATAAATTGCCTTGAGACGCCCTTTGAGATAAACTTTTGAACAGATTGTATTTCAGTTTTGAAAGTTTGTATTTTTCCCTTCAGTAATGCAAGAAGATGGCCTCTGATGATAGATCCTCAAGGTCAAGCAAATAAATGGATAAAGAACATGGAAAAAGCCAATAGTTTACATATAATCAAACTCAGCGACCCTCAGTTTGTTACAACACTGCAGAATTGCATTCAGTTTGGGAGCCCGGGTAGGTTAATGACTTGATGACAGTGTAAATTACAGCAGAGCCTTGAGGGGGCACAGCCAGCCAAAAAAATAAACTTAAGTGGGTAGCAAATGTGCTCCTAGTTAAGCAAAACAGACTTTTTTCTTTTTCCTTGTTTTCAATCAAATTGATGCTATAGTAATTGAAGTCCTCACCCCAGGTTATAATGTACTTTTTAGCACAATCTAATTACAAGACTCTGTTTATTTTTTGTTTTCTAATGACTTTATGAGAGTTGCCATTGCTTTATTTTCATGTTAAGCTACTTTTATTTCTAATAAATAATGTTGTTTTTATTTGGCTTTTCAAGAGTATAAATACCAGATTGTTAGGCTGTGATCATTAATGATTCTTCTATTCTCTCTGGTATCTTTATTGCAATTAGTCTTATTACCCTACAGCAGAAATAAGTAATAAAAGTGTTACAGCTCCAGCTATTTTTCAGTGGCTAACTGAACTACAAGTAAAGAAATGGGTTGGTTGTGCTCCACTATTTCCTTCTTGATATTCACAAAATGTTAGGGGCTTGGAAGTGACCTCAAAAGCTCATCCAGTCCAACCCCCCTGCCAGAGCAGGATCACTTATACCAGATCACACAGGAATGTGTCCAGGAGAGTCTTGAATATCTCCAGAGAGGGAGACTCCACAACCCCCCTGGGCAGCCTGTTCCAGTGTTCTGTCACCCACACAGGGAAAAAATTCCGCCTCGTGTTTCCATGAAACTTTCTATGCCTCAACTTCCACCCATTGCCTCTTGTCCTGTCCTTAGGCATCACTGAAAAGAGCCTGACTCCATGCTCTTGACACTCACCCTTTACATACTTATGAATGAGGTCGCCCCTCAGGCTCCTCTTCTCTTAAGCTAAAGAGCCCCAACTCCCTCAGTCTCTGTTCGTAAGGAAGATTTTTACATTCTCCTATGCTTATAGTGAAAGCTGAAGCTGAATTAGCTACCCAAAATTACATCTGTGGCATTTAATACGTTGTTATTTCCCCAACTGCTGTTCTAAGCCACTGGCAGCAGTAGTAGTGATAGTGTTTTAGCTGCATTTTTGCAAATTGGTATAGTATTATAAAGAGAAATATAAGGTACTTCTCTTTGATTCTTTTGTTTCAGTCAGCTGAGTAAGAAACATTAAACCTTACCTTAGGTGTTGGTGAACATTGTAATTGTAGCACACTGTAAATACACACTGTACATGTGTGTTGGAAGCCAGTAGTATAAATGCTAAGAAAGTCTTAGTAATTCCATTTTCATTTTGAAGTGCTGTTGGAGAATATTGGAGAAGAACTTGATCCTATCTTGGAGCCACTTCTGCTCAAGCAGACATTTAAGCAGTCAGGAAGTATATGCATTTGCCTGGGAGACTCCACTATTGAGTATGCTCCTGAGTTCCGCTTTTACATCACAACGAAGCTGAGAAATCCACATTATCTTCCTGAAACATCTGTTAAGGTAAGAATTTTGAAAATTAATGTGTAACTCTGTTCTTATTTCAAAATGATTCCTTGGCTAAAACCAGGGGAAAATTTGGGTGCTTGTTCATCCCTTCTCTCCTACCAATGTAATTTTTTACACTGCTGCAACACTGGTATTATCTTGGAAGTGTTGACGTTGCCCATGTCTAATGCTTCATGTTGCAATACTCTCATTCTTTCATGCTGTCAGGAATTTATTTATTTAAACAATTTTATCGCTTCTGATGCTATTTAGTTACCTTTTATTATAAAAATAGTTACAAGGACTTAATCATAAAAGAGGTATGGGAGTATCTTCATTTTCTGGGTCAATCCTGGAGTTAGCTATCACAGAACAACAGAGATTGGAAGGGACCTCCAGAGATCTAGTCCAAACTCCCTGCCAAAAGCAGGATCACCTAGGGTAGTCTGAACAGGAATGTATCCAGGCGGGGTTTGAAAGTCTCCAGAGACTCCACAATCCTCCCTGGGTAGACTTTCCATAACTTTAAATTCTCAGCTACAAGAAAGGTACTCTCAAAGTCTGGCAGAGCGTATTACATGATATTATACAAACCTCATCTTATAAATGATGAAGCATTTTAACTGCATCTGGCTATAACTGTGCTATTAAAAATACACCCCAAACAACAAAAAACACAAATAACAAACCACAACATTTCTTTTAACAGGTGACATTATTGAACTTCATGATAACTTCAGAAGGAATGCAGGATCAACTTCTTGGAATTGTAGTTGCACGAGAAAGGCCAGATCTTGAAGAAAAAAAACAAGCTCTCATTCTTCAAGGGGCTGAAAATAAAAGGTACGAAGTTAACTTCTTCTAGGGACAGAAGCAGACTGCAGTTTGGGGGAATACATATTAGTGGCCCCTTTTTTTTAGGGTTGATTCAACAGGCAATCCAAGACTTGTATTTCTGAGATTGTAGGCTTGGGCTTCTGTTAGGTTTTTAGGCTGCTTTTGGATGCAGGCTGTTACTCATATCCCCACTGATTGTGCCTTTCTTCTTCTATTTCTAGGATTATTAGAAAATGCTAAAGAGCTGAGTTGCAGGTTGTGTAATTGCAAAATTGAACTCAATCTTGTCTTCTGGTTTTATGCATCCCTTCCACGATGTTGGCTTCTCACAAATCTTGATTAGATACAGAGAGTTGTGTTAGAAACATTTTCATTGTGTTATATGGGTTCTGATTGCATATGGCAAAGGGCACGTGTCAAAGAATGAAAGGTGCAGTATTGAAAGTGATTTCGTCACTTCCTCCCTTTGCCATCTGTATTCAGCCTGAAAGTGGGTATGTTTTTCATAAACTTAAGAGAATTCTTACTAAGAAATGAAGATTTTGTTGTATAATAGAATCTGTGTATTGTCCGACTTCTGATAAACTATCAGTAACTTTCATCTGTGAAAAATCTTGGATATTCTTTTCAGGCAGCTAAAAGAAATAGAAGACAAAATTTTAGAAGTTCTTTCAGCCTCAGAAGGAAATATTTTGGAGGATGAAACTGCTGTTGAAATATTGTCTTCTTCCAAAGCTCTGGCTAATGAGATCTCTGAGAAGCAAGCTGTGGCTGAAGAGACAGAAAAGAAGATTGATGCTACTCGTCTAGGCTATCGTCCTATCGCTGTCCACTCGTCGATCTTGTTCTTTTCTATTGCTGATCTTGCCAACATTGAGCCCATGTACCAGTACTCACTGCTCTGGTTCATCAACCTGTTCATCACGTCTATAAATAATTCAGAGCCGTCGGAGGATTTACAAACAAGGTAAGAGTGAGAGTTCACTGTTCGTAATGGGTCTGTATTCTTGGGTACTCCAGGAATGTTACTTCTCCAAGTGTTTTGGCTCAGCCCTGCATTTTTGAAGAGGTGGGGGTTTTGTCTATATATGTGGGATATTTCTCTGGAGATAATGCATTCATAGAAACAAGATGGTACAATACATCACAAGTGCAACATACTCCACTATTTCTATTTAGAAATTGCTACCTCAAGTCACTTGTGACATTGCAAAGTATCAGACAGATAAAAATGTTTCACCTTCTTTGATTCTGTATGTCATGTATTAACTTTGTGAGTCCTCAAGAAACAGACAAGAAATGTTTTCACATAGCTGATGAGTGAGAATGAAGTCTTGCTACTGGAGCGCTTGTCTATAGAGTATGCAAGACCATTTAAAAATTCAGTTTGATTATTGTTTTATACTTCCTCTCTTTTCCATCTTGTGCATGAGAACAGGAGAAATTGTGCAGCCTTCACTGATTGGAATTTATTTCCCATGTGGTAGACCTCACTGTTTAGATCGCATTAGGATTATACAAAATCTACACTCGAAGTGACTTCTCTATGCAGAGATTGTTTCAAGAAAGTTTTTCCATGTTCTATCACATCAGTTTCTAAATTCTACTTTAGTGGCTTTATTTGCTCTTCAAATCACAGAGCTTTGCTTCTGTTACTTAGCTACTTGTCTGTGCATCAAATGAACAAGACATAGGAGAGAGAAACAACTCTTTCAGTTAGTATATAGATAATTTTCCTACTTACTACTGCAAATGGCAATCTCTGAATTATCCATTACTGTCTATGTGTTATTTACACACAAAGTACTTAGTGTGTAGCATTCAGTTTA
Organism: Ramphastos sulfuratus; assembly: GCA_013399055.1. Classification (NCBI taxonomy): domain Eukaryota; kingdom Metazoa; phylum Chordata; class Aves; order Piciformes; family Ramphastidae; genus Ramphastos; species Ramphastos sulfuratus. The sequence continues at coordinate 105,789 of WBNM01009422.1, read as the reverse complement.
GCAGCCTGCTGGTTGTGAAGGTTATTTTTTTTCATTAGGACTTACTAAATGTAAATCTAGCATAACTTTTATAAGAGACGTTGCTACTAATCATTTAAGGCAGAGCTTAATATTTTGGTATCATATTTAAACCTACATTCAAGGTAGCTTTTTACTATAAAGCAGTCTATGCTCTATAAACATAGACTTTTAACTTAGGCACAGAGCATTGTTTTGGAGATAGAAAAGAATAAGATTTGAAGCAAGCAATAAACAAACTAACTTCTTTTTGATTCAAGATATTTTTGTCAGCAGAAATACAAAGATACAGTCAATACCTGAGTCCCAGTTGGCAGGGAATGATTGGTGAAAGCCCATTTTGATAATCCTGCCCAGTGAAGGAAGAGAAGTCAGAATGGCCCATGCAGACTGTTATTCTTGGGCTGCCTTCACCAGTCAGTTTTAACTATGGGCTCTGTGCAGAGATTTTTTAAAATTTTTTTTTTTTTTTAAAACCATTCTTCTCTCATGAAAACCATGTTACTTTTGTAACTCGTCCCGTGGCCATCTGTGTCAGTATTAAATAAATCCATTTAACTGATGGGGAATCAGTAATTTTAAAAAGGCCTTGAAATGAAAATAAAAAAAAACCAGGAGCATTTATGTATTACAATAATATGACTAAGTGGTCTAGTTCTTGTTAGCTGAATGGAAGAAGGGGAAAAAATAGACTAAAATGGAGACAAAAATACATAGCTTGTTCTAAGTCTCAATCTTCTGTCAAAAGCCATTGTGACAGTGTCAGAAACTTGGGTTTCTGAATGGTCCACCATGTCTGAACTGCAGGAATACCCTCTGAGTAGCTCCCTGCCAAGGGAATGGTGAGCCAGGTAGCTGGAAAAAAAGCCATAACACCTCTTTGTTAATTCCTTGAAATGGTTGAAGTAGTTTTGCAAATTCAGATGCTGCATCTTTAACCACCTTTTAACCAAAATAAGGATTTTTCCTTATTTTGACTAGATGTTCAACCTTAAATCATTCTAAAACAATAGATGGCCTCCTTGCTTTGTATTTAAGGGAAATTATTGGTGTCAAATCAGAGTTTTAAATATTTGTGTTATAGTGTGTTAAGGAAAATACACTGTAGAACAGGAAACATATTTCAAATAACCTTTAAAGATGAACAGGTTTGGGTTTGGCCTTGGCATTTATCCTCATCACAAAGTTTAAAATGGCTGCTCCCCAAAAGGGACCTCTCACTTCCTCTGAAAATCACTAACGTGTAATTGCATTGAGGCTTTTCTGCTGTTATTTTATTCACAGAATAGTGCATACATTTAATGATTGCTTTGGGGGCCTTAGAACAACGGAGATATGTAATGGTTTGTGATGAGTTTCCAGAGTACACTCTTTATAGACTGATATTTAATGGAAGTTTGTTCTTTTTCTGGCACCTTGTAGGCTGAAGATTCTCAAGGATCATTTTACTTACTCGCTTTATGTCAACATCTGTCGCTCCCTCTTTGAAAAAGACAAGCTGCTCTTCTCTTTTTGTCTTACTGCAAATCTCCTGAAACATGAAAGGCTGGTCAGTAATTGCAAATAATTTTGCAGTTTGATCTGATGAATATCAAAAGGCTTACAGAAATGATGTGTAATAAGAACTCACAGAATAAGAATTGAAGCCTCACTTTTATGGTATTTCATTTTCATTTTAATAAGCGATTATTAGCATTGAAAGAGATTCTCTAGAATAAAATAAATATATAACAAACACATATGGCAAAACTGACCTAGATAACAGTTTTTCTAAGCATCACTTAATCATAGAATGGTAAGGTTGGAAGGGACCTCAAGATCATCTAGTTCCAACCCCCCACCATAGGCAGGGACACCTCCCATTAGAACAGATTGCTCAAGGCCTCATCCAACCTGGTCTTGAACACCTCCAGGGAGGGAGCAGCCACAGCCTCCCTGGGCAACCTGTTCCAGTGCCTCACCACCCTCACTGGAAAGAGCTTCCTCCTAACATCCAGTCTAAATCTCCCCTCTGCCAGTTTAAACCCATTGCTCCTTGTCCAGTCATTGCAAGACCTTATCAATAATCCCTCCCCGGCCTTCCTGTAGGCCCCCTAGTAGCCCCTGGAAGGCTACTATAAGGTCTCCTTGAAGCCTTCTCTTCTCCAGGCTGAAGAGAATCATAGAATCATAGAACAGTAAGGTTGGAAGGGACCTCAAGGATCATCTAGTTCCAACCCCCTGCCATAGGCAGGGACACCTCCCACTAGCACAGGTCACTCAAGGCCTCGTCCAATCTGGCCTTGAACACCTCCAGGGAGCCCCAACTCTCTCAGCCTGTCCTTATAGCAGAGCTGCTCCAGCTCTCTGATCATGTTCGTGGCCCTCCTCTGGACCCACTCCAACACTTCACTGTCTTTCCTGTGCTGGGGGACTCCAGAACTGTACACTTAAACCAAAGCCCTGTTGATGTAATTCTTGCAGTCAACACTTTGTTAAACTTCTCTCTGTTCTGAGTTCTAAGAACATAAAAAAAATGAATTTTAACCATTGATTTAAGGAGCTACTCAACGTTTTTCACTTAAACGTGTTCTAAACGTGTTTGGTTTTTTGCATAGAATTTTTCCAAACCAAACTCTGGTAATGTCTTAGTAATTATTTACAAAGTATTTCTTTATAGGGCTTTTTAAATTCATTGTGAAAAACATGCATTTTAGCCTGATGATGTGCAAAGATACTTATGGGTGCTTGGAGTTGTTTCTTTCAGTGTAACATGGGAACATTTAAACCTTTAGGAGCTTTGGAAATGTTTATATTGAAGAACAAATAAAATTCTTTCAAGAGCTGACAGCAATAATCATGGGACACTGTCATCCCACTGCAAAGGCAGCCATCAAAAGAATTTTCAGATAAAGGAGTATTGAGACATGTAACAGACCAATATTTTATTTTTGTATTTAGACTCCCATTATAGGAAAAGATTGCAGAATGTCTTTCTCCCCATGATACTATCAGGATTTTATTTTTTTTTTTGTTGGTTATTTCAGCATTTGAAGAACAGAGCTGAAAATGTAATCAGCTACCATTCTTTGTTCCCCAAGCCAGGCATGCAATTAACCTTGAAGTGGGCTCACACCTTACATTTTTTGATTCCTTAAGTTCATGATTAACTGAAAACCAGACACTGAATGCTTTGGAAATAAGCTTTGAGTAGTTGTGTAGAAGCATTTTCACCTAATGCAAGACTTCTGATAAATGGGTTCATTTCCCAGCTGCTCTACTAAGCCCATTCAATTGTCTTGAGTTAGTCCTGAGAGCAGTGTTTTTCATTGCAGATTAATGACGACGAGTGGAAGTTTCTGTTGACTGGAGGCATAGGTTTGGACAATCCCTTTCCTAATCCTTGTATCTGGCTTCCTTCAAAGTCATGGGATGAAATTTGTCGACTAGAAGATTTTCCCTGCTTCAAAAACATCCGTGAGGATTTTACCAGGCTGAAGGAGAAGTGGAAATTGGTGTATGACAGCTTGGTATGTTAAGAGGGCTGAGCGCTTGCATTCACTAGCTAATTAGCAACTGAAAATATCTATTTAACAAAAAGCATGTGATGTTATTTTACATACTGTGGAGTAGGGGCTGGAATATACTCTGGCTGTAGAAATCTCAAAGCTACTGAGGGATCCTTCACTTTGAGGAGTGAGGACTGTTCTGACTACTTCATTGAGTTGTGCCACTGTGCCAAAACATCTTCACTTCTCCGTGTTTCTTAATTCACTCAATTTCTGCAAAGCTTGCACATTTTTATAGAGTCATAGAATGCATCAGGTTGGAAGGGACCCTTGAAGATTACTTTGTCCAAACCCACCACCCCTGCTAGTGAGCAGGAACATTTAAACTAGATTCAGTTTTACTTAACTTCTTTGACAACTGTTGTAGATATTATTCTATTTCCCCCATATATAAACATAAAAATAATGAAGCACTCTGGATTCTGGTCCTAGGTACCCAGAAGTTGGGGAGCCAGACTCCAGCAGAGCGTGGTTTAATTTGCTAAATCAAAGTGCCTCAGAATGCAGTTTGTGCAGTTCTGTCTGCATAGCTCTGCGCCCAGCCCAAGAAGCTCAGCAACAGAGCTGCAATGCCAGTTTCTAGAAGGGCAGACATAGCTGGCACTGTGCTTCAGTCTAATAGGGTGACATGCCACACAGCAACTGCTGTTCCAAATCTGGTAACTGCACTAACACCGTAGCTGGATTACTCACAGCCTATTTACGAACTAAGTTCTCTGATTCATTGACTTCACTTTCCAATTCTTGTTTTTCTGCACTCATTTTCTGTCTTCAGGTGCAACCTCACTCACAGTCACCATGAAATTCTGTAATGTGATTGTCATTGATGATAGAATTATCATTGCAGTATTGAAGACTGACATCACAACAGAAAGAGGGAGGGGAAAAGTGCATTTTCAGGTTTCCTCCACCTCATTCCTTTGATACTAGAGAAGAGAACTCTAGAGAAGAACTTCTGACTTCTCTCCTATAAGACATGCTCCTGATAAACATACAAAGTGTGGCTTTTTAAAAAGCCTTAAGATGTTGACCCCATTTCTGTAGATGAAGAAACAATACATCATTAATTGTCATGCCAAGACAATCAGTGGAGGTAATTCACAAATGCTTTAAAGTCTGATGAATTATGTGTTTCTAGGATCCACAGCATGAGGAGTTTCCTGCAGAGTGGCAAGATAATTTGGGGGAGTTCCAAAGGATGCTTATCATTCGCTGCCTCAGACCTGACAAAGTATGTACAAACTTTCCCCTTGTGCACAAAGGATTTGCAAGTATTTTGAAGTGTGCATTTCAGCTGTGCTGTCTGCAGTTGTCTGTCATAAAGGAAAATAGGAGATTTAAAAAACTCAGCGCATTTGAAATTGTAATGAAAAACCTCTTTAAAGCAGAATGGTAGGCCTTTAGCTTTTGCTAAATTCCAGTGTACACAGCAAAATCCTCAGAGCTCTTCCTCCTTGAAACTGCCTTACAGACTCTGACTTGCCTTGTTCAGTGCACCTGCTATGTAACTTACTTGATGGATGCCACTCTCTATGGTGAATTGTGTCTAATCTAGACAGAAAAGAAACATGGTAAGCAGGAGTGGAGATAATGTAGGTGCTTAAAAGGCAGCAATTATTGGAGATACACAGATCATTTTCTTCTGGATCTGAGTGTCTAGCTGTATGGTTGTAATGTGGCACAGATCACAGTAGGAGCTCACAGTTGTGAATATTTATTCCAAAAAAAGTTAATCTAAAAACCACAATAAAAGTATTGGCTGAGACATTTTATATCTTCACAAGTTAGCATTGCTAGCATTAGTCCCCCACCATCCATAATGACAAAACCCATTAAGATAGGAGTTAGTATAAACACTTCTGACACAGGGAGCCAGGAAAAGGAATTCTCTACACTTCCTTAGCTCTTTAGCTTCATATTAGCACTGGACAAAAACATGAATGTTTCTACCCTAGAAGCCTTTTGAGTCAGGCTTTGCACTTCACTTATCTGGGTTTTCTTCTAGTTGGCAGTAGGAGCTCTTGGAATGCTGAGCAGAGGAAGTGGCATGGAGAGGCACTGGTGGAGGTGGTGTATACTGGTGCTTGGAGACAAAGTTATCCATAAGGCGCTGCCTAGTTGCACTGACTTCCTCCTCAAAAGAGTTTATTATGCTTCTGCCAGTTTTGCACTTAAAGGAAAGCAAAAGATTGAGACTTTCAATGGAGCAATTGAGCTGTTCAACTACATTCAAAACTTAGATCCTCAAACCCCCACTGATCTGGTTCTAGCTTAGCAGTCTACTTCTGGCTGTGGTCAGCAGTACTGCTGCTCAAATGGTGCAGAGCAGTGTGGCAGGTAGCTCATATATATACCTCTGATTCAGAAACACCCCCAGCAGCACTGCCAGTGGCTCTGACCACTTTTGGGTATGGGTAGTGTACTTGTTACTGTAAACATGCTGTTTAGATGTGTTTCATATCACATTGGAGAGGGAGACCTCAGACCTGCAGTAGTTAGTCAGATTTTGGCTTTCTGCATCTGTTGATCATCCCTCCCAAGAATGGGAGCTGCCCATTGTAGAGCTTCTTGGATTGACTGATTGATTATTGTACCAAAGACATTTTGTGTGCTGTAATGAGTTTGTTGGAAAAATATTGCTAAAAGTAAACAAGTTTTCATTTAAGAGCGAGACCATAGACTGCTCTGAGAACTGTTTCATTGCAGATTTCTTAGCCAATTGTGCACATAAGGCATTAATTTAGAATAAATCACGTTCTAGCCTTAGCATAGTCATTTCTGGCTCATGTCTGGAAATCTCAGAGATGGAAGTCCTTCTTTACACTCTAGCTTTGAATCTTAATATAAGCTTCTCTGGTTAACACTTACAAGGAAGGTTCTCAGCCGTGTCATCTCCAGCATGTAGAACTCCTCCATTGTCAAGTCATCAAAGTGCTTAGTAATAGATAAAAAGCCACAGTCATGATGTTTGGTGTGTTGCTCCCTGCAACAAACCCAGAGTAAGAAAAGACACGAGGCCTAAGAGAGTTACATTTTAAGAGATGAAGAAATTTAAACAGATCTCTTCAGTACTACTTCGGTCTACCAGCAGAAAAAACAACACCATACAGGAAATGTATGAAATACAAGAGCAAGCTGTCTGAGTTACTGAGTAAGGTAAGCTTGCAGTAGACTTCAGTTGTGTGAACTGTTACAGAGAAATTGTTAATGTGGCAACAAGTAAGGGGATGTTGTCAGAGAAGTTTGGAGGAGTACTTCAACAACATTACAACATCTGTGCTTACCATGGGTCATCATTTGGTTCCCAGCCCTCCAGTTCCATCAAGCAAAAGAAACATTTTGCCACATCTGGCTTATTTGCATCTGGACAGTGGACAAAGCCTGCCTTTGCCATCTGCAGGTGACAGTATAGAAGTTTAGAGCCTCGTCCAACAAGTTCACAACAGTAAACTGTTTCTGAGAGCTTGCAAATGTCTCCCCACACCACCCCTCAGCACAGACCAGGTAGAGATAAATTGTGAGGACTGCAAGTAGGTAAATAGCTAGTGAAGGAACAAGGAGTAGGCTGCAAGTAGTGAGCAGAGTTCTGCATATCTCTGGGATCCACAAGCTCCTGGAGTAGCTTTGTTCTACCAGATAACGTTTAGCAGAGGCCTTTCAGGTGCCATGTGATAGAATGCATCAGGGCAGGGTTGTGAAGAATATTATCCTTCAGAGAGAAAACTAGCCTGAGACCATGGCCATTTACATTATCAGTGATGTAAATAAAATTCTGCTGCTTCAACTTCCATGTTTGCCAGTCACTATAGAATCACATCTGTGCAGAACACTAAAAATTGAGTTTGTTGCAGTTATCAAACCTGACACTTCTCAGATAACTCTTGTTCTATAACTGATCTGGATCGAGCCCAGAAATTTCCTATGTGTGCCAAACTCAGGTGGGGTTTTTAATGTTCAAGTCAAAGCGTGCACAGGCATGAACACTAAGCTTTCTAAAATTTAAATACTCTCAGCTTCTGAATTCCAAGTAGTGATCATTCTACTTCCTGCTGAATGTGGACTTGTTTCTTCTCATGTAGGCTTCAGTTTTAGGAACAAAAATTTGCAGTCAGACTACATAACATAAAACTCAACCACTTTTAAATGAGAAAAAGAAAAGAAGAAAAGTAACTATATTTAATCGTGTAGCTAGACTAGAGAACTGAACCTTCAGAAACCAGTCTCCTACTACAGAATTTCTGATCTGACTGAAGTTGGAGCATTCAACTTTTCATCTTCCTCAGGCTTAGTGAAAGCTCACAGCTTTATATTCACTTCTTGAATATACTTAAGAATGCTTAAGCTGGGGCACAGTATACAAACAATAAGGCATAGTAAAAAAAAAAAATCTTCATTTTCAGACTTACGTTCTCAGGAGTGCACTTGCAGTTCTCTATGAAAGGCCACTTGGTGAAGGTTTTCAAACGGTTCTCATACTCATACATCTCCTTAAAATCACTCAGGAGCTTGGAAGCCAAGCTAAGCTCCTTCAAGAGCCTCTCCATCTGTAAAGCCTGCAGTCACTGTAGCCCAGAGCCTGCCTCTGGCTCTCAACCTTTAAAGCGTTACAGTAATTGGTGACACCTGGCACCTGTAAAGCAAGGCGAGGTCTACAGTCAGTCCAAGCTCAGATAGGTTTATGAGCAGGACCAGCAGGAAAAATGAAACTGCTAATGCTTTTAATCCTGTGGCACACTATGTATTTATTAACTGAGAGCATCTATGTTAATGCTGTATGGAAATCACACATTTTGTAATTAGAATGTCAAAAACGCAAGCTAAAAAGTCTAGCTACCAACACAGCAATTTAATGTATGCAATTTAAAAACAAAACCAAAAACTTGATTTGGTCCAAAGTGGTTGAATTAACATGGCTGCTGAAAACCTTGAGTGCATCTTAAACGTGGTGTTCAGGGACAAAATCTTAGTAGTGTGCTTATGAATACTGTTGCACTTCTTTAAAGGGGAGATGCTTACTATAAGCTGTTCAAGAGCATGTCAAGAGATAGAAGGAATGGTGATGTTTTCAGAAAAATGGTATCTGTAAGGATTTACAGAATCCTGGTTATGCTAGGGCAAGAATCCCAGGCCAGCTGTTGGCTGTGGCCATTAGTACTTTGGAGTCAGCCAGAGCAGCTGATCTGAGTTGGCTACAGGTGTATCTCAGACCTGCAAAATCATACTCAGTATAAAGGGGGAAGTTAGCTTAGGGGAGGGATCTTTATGCTTGGGCTTCTGCACTTGCTTGGCCTCTTCCTTCTCCTCAGGACTGCCTTCTTCTTGTGACCACCATACCTGGGCTGAGTATAGCTTTTCAAACTTTGTATTGGTATTAGTTGGGCTGTTTCACTGAATCTGTTTTCATTTCAGCCTTTGGGTCTTCTCTCCCTCCCTTGACCCACTTGCTCTGCCGAGGAGAGGTCATCAGGTGATAGAGCAACTACTGTCACTTAGTCCTAGATATGGGCTGAATGTAGACAAGAATCAAGGCACTTGCTCAGTTGTGTCTTGTTTTGGTACAGAGCCCAGGTAACATCAGTTGCATTAAGCAGCAGTGTGTGCAGGAGTGCTGTACACAGCAGTTTTCCAAGTCTGAATGCCTTTGGAAGGTGTTGCATTATGAGGCTGGAAAATTTAAATGCTTTCCAGGAAATAGAGAGAGCAAGTGCAGAAAAAGTTCCAACTTCCTCTATCAGCAGAGGAGTCTTTCCAGATGTGGTGACAGAAATCAGAGTAAGCCTTATTTCCATAGGAGTCCCAGTTTTGTCTCTCTTAGAACATCTTTTTTGCCCAGATTTACACGTGCTAAATCCCTGATTCCTCTGGGACTGTAGTTATATCTGGTTTTATCTGCAGCAGTACTGCCCTAGAAATTGATATTAAAATGGTTGATCTGTTTTAATGTTTACACAAAACCAGGACACAAGTCTATTTTTCCTTTTTTTTCAGATAGTACCAATGGTGCGGGAATTTATCGTTCACAACCTGGGAAGTCCATTCATTGAGCCACCTCCGTTTGACTTGTCAAAAACCTTTGCTGATAGCCACTGCTGTGCACCACTGATCTTTGTGCTTTCTCCTGGGGCTGACCCCATGGCAGCCCTTCTGAAGTTTGCTGATGATCAGGTATTTTAATATCAACACAGCTGACATTTGTGTGTATGCCTGTTTGTGTGGAGCGAGAAATTTTGTTGAAGTCAAAACTGCAATGCCAAAGTAAGCTCAAAAACCTGCCTAGAACTATGTTAAAATTCATCTCCTGGTTCTCTTCAACATAAATCACTAACTAAAGCAAGGTGACTGTTTGGAGAAATTAGTAACTACTGCTTATTTTTTAAAAAAAATATATTTTTTAGAATGTTTTATAAAGTTGTGATGTCATTATTTAATTGTGTAATAAATGTCCAGGGAGGTGGTGGACGCCCCATCCCTGAAGGTTTCTAAGGCCAGGCAGCATTTAAAAATATTATAACAATGGCAAACACTTTTGTCAGGTCATAGTAGTTTTAATATATCTCTTACCTCATCTGAGCAACGAGGACTCAAAAAAACAAGAGTATGGAAGATATAAAGAGAGCAAAAAGTTCAGATCAGCAAAGAAGAATGGATATAACTCATTGTTCCTTACATTTCATGCCTTTTAATCTCTGCTCAAAACAATCTTAGAATCACAGAATGTCAGGGGCTGGAAGGGATCTCAAAAGCTCATCCAGTCCAACCCCCCTGCCAGAGCAGGATCACCTATACCAGGTCACACAGGAACACATCCAGGTGGCTTTTGAATATCTCCGGAGAGGGAGACCCCACAGCTCCCCTGGACAGCCTGTTCCAGTGTTCTGTCACCCTCACTGAAAAAATTCCTCCTTATGTTTACATGAAACTTCCTGTGCCTCAGCTTCCACCCACTGCCCCTTGTCCTGTCATCAGCCATCACTCAGCAGAGCTTGGCTCCATCCTCCTGGCACTCACCTTTACATATTTATAAACATTGATGAGGTCAGAGCTCACCTCTCACCAACAAGCTATGGGGCTGTTCAGTCTGGAGAAGAGAAGGCTCCGAGGAGACCTTATTGTGGCCTTCTAGTAGCTGAACGGGGCTTATAGGAAAGCTGGTGAGGGACTTTTTAGGATGTCAGGTAGTGATAGGGCTACAGGGAATGGAGCAAAACTAGAAGTGAGTAGATTCACATTGGATGTTAGGAAGAAGTTCTTCACCATGAGGGTGGTGAGATGCTGGAATAGGTTGCCCAAGGAGGTGGCGGAAGCTTTATGCACAGAGGTCTTTAAGGCCAGGCTGGATGGGGCTCTGAGCAGCCTGATCTAGTGTGAGATGTCCTTGCCCATGGCAGGGGGTTTGGAACTAGATGATCCTTGAGGTCCCTTCCAGCCCTGACAATTCTGTGAAAGTGGAACAGAGCCATAATATTTTAAACATCTGTTGTAAGGAATCTTTTTTTTTTTTTTTTTTTTTAAACACACCTCAGAGTTGAGGTAGGGATTTTTGTCAGCATTGACAGTCATTATTATGGCATTTAAACCAAAAACCTCCCAACAGCCTAAATTAGTGGAAGAACGCTGTTGCAATACCAAACAGTTGCTGTTTCCTATTAAGAACCTGACTCTGATTTTCAGAATTTGTGCTGCTGAGCTCAGACATATTTCAGGTCTCCAACATGAAGCTGCAAATGCCTCCTGCAGTTGACAGTTGGTTCCCCACAAGCTGGAACCACATCCTCTTTCCAGGACGATTTTTAAAACTCTCAGAATTTTCCAGTTGGGGATTAAATGGATGTGTAGTTGGAGCTTTTCAGTGGACAGTAGAGAAAGAGGTTTTAGTCAGCTGAAAAGACTGAAACAAATGTTTAAGTTGTGTTTTAAAATACACTTCACACCTGTGCACACGCTTGCACTCTCACACTGGTGGATTTGGCGTATTGATGCAGTGTTCTTGCTTACAATCTGTCTTCTCTGCACAGGGATACGGTGATGCAAAGCTTAGTTCTCTGTCACTTGGTCAAGGCCAAGGCCCCATAGCCATGAAGATGATAGAGAAGGCAGTGAAGGATGGGACATGGATCATTTTGCAAAACTGCCACCTAGCCAGTTCATGGATGCCAACACTGGAAAGAGTGTGTGAGGTAAAAATAAATTTCTTCTTTTTGTGCTTTGGAAGGCATGTCTGAGATAGTCAAGTGCCTGAAAAGCCAGCTTAGCTCACATCAGGACAATTCCATTCTAGAAGCGTGGTCAGCACATATTGATCCTGTCTCTTTCCCTCTGCCTACTGGAATAGAAGGTGGGTTCAGCCCTCATCTTGGATGGTAAATCCCATCTGATGCAACAGTCTCTGCAAGCCAAGAACTTTCATCTTGTTTGTTGCTGCAGAAAAGCAGCAAGTTAAGGGATTTTGCTCTTGAAGGAAGTATCTCTTCCAATAAAGGTCCTAGTATATATTTCTCTTTTCTCCCTTTCCATACATCAGAAGTGATTTTTGTTATTACTACTAAAGCCCTCTCAGAACAGCTGCGTGACAGTGAGGGCAGGAAATGGGCTAGATTCACTACTAATCTTCACTACTCTTGTGGTGTAGAGCCTGTGCTTGGTTTTGTTCATGGATTGCACAAGCAAGCACAGAGAGGGCAAATTTTAGCTCGCAATCCTGAAGTTGTGAATCAAAATTCCTCAGCTGTGGAAGGGAAACTTCACTCCTTGCTGGGACTTTGACTATACTCATACATAAGCATTTAAATTAAATCCTGCCCTGGTGTCTTCTCCTGTTTAAATCAGTTGCTTTAATAACAATACTTGAGGTGTAGATCAGTCTGTGGCTTCCAATTGCATGGGTTTTTTTGTGTTTATTGTAGGAGCTGAACCCTGAAACCACACATCCTGACTTCCGCATGTGGCTCACCAGTTACCCCTCTGCCACCTTCCCTGTGTCTGTGCTTCAGAATGGCGTGAAGATGACCAATGAGGCACCAAAAGGTTTACGAGCCAACATCCTTCGTTCTTATCTGATGGATCCAATAGCTGATCCTGAGTTTTTTGACAGCTGCACAAAACCTGTGAGTAATGTTGTAACTCCATAAATCATTTAAAACATTCCCAGATGAATGCGTGTGTGCACTCTGGAGGGGGAAAAGGTCCTCCCAAACTGAACAGTTGTCTTCCATGGCAATGAAACTGGCTTTGATTATGGGCAATAGTAAATTGAATTTTTGAGTGCTTGTCTTCAACTGAGATTTTTGGAGTGTGGTGTTAATACACAGCTATCTAGTTTGAAAGAGTAAGCCTGGTGGAAAATCTTAACAGTGAGCTATGGAGAGTGGTTACAAGGATAATTTACAATATTTTCCTGTAATTAATGTAGCTTTTCTAAACGAGAACTAAATGGTCTCAACTGCAAAACTACTGAAGTGAAGCTTTTCTTTAAAGGCCCAAAATACGCGTTGATAAGGAAAGACACAAAAGCAGCAGCACTGTGTGAAACCGTTTATAATGCAGTGGTACAGAGTACGCTTGCAGGTACCACGGTCTCACATACACAGTTGTATGTTGTATTAGAGACATACGGATACATAGCTTTAAAAATGGAATGGCTCAGAGGGCTCATCCTAGTGTAAGGGAATGTTTAGACCTGATGCTTGTGGCAGTTTGATGACTTTCTGCCAAAGGCTTTTGTATGTGAAGCAGCAGATCCCTCTGACTCAGGAGCAATGTGCTAGCAGAGCAGGAAGTGCTCAAGTGCCTCAGACAGCACTGCTGTGCAGGACATGAGGGAAAACCAACCCAGTTCAGTAGCCATGAATGATTAATGGTGATGTGCTTGGGTTAAAGGCCGAGTTCAAGACATTGCTGTATGGCCTCTGCTTCTTCCACGGACTGGTGCAGGAGAGGCGAAATTTTGGGCCGCTGGGCTGGAACATCCCCTACGAGTTCAATGAGACCGACCTGCGCATCAGTGTGCAGCAGCTGCGCATCTTTCTTGACCAGTATCAGGTACGGCGACCGCAGCACAGGCACCGGGCCTCACTGCACCCTGGGGCAGTGAATCAGACACAGGGCTGCTCGCAGCAGTGCACCCAGTCACTGCCAGAGTGGTGTCTGGCCCCTACAGTTGCCTTGTTTGTGATCCTGTCTGTAGGCAGGAGGTGTGGGTCCAGCTGCTGGCCATGTTACTGCAAGCTGTAAAATACCACACTAAAGCTCCTAATTAATTGCCAGCTGTGATTTACTCAGGGACCCTGGATTGTTGCAGATTAATAGCAACCGTGAGCTATTTGTGTAAATGTGGCAGGTGAGGTTTTCTTCCCTGTTTGCAGAGTTAGGCACTGGTTCAGAAGAGCGTCTCTGGAATTTGCTAGTAATTCATGACACTTCTTTATGCTCTGCTAAAGCCAGATACTGTTAGAGCTTTGGCTGTGGGCAGGAGGGGTTGAGGTGGTAATTTCAAGCCACTCAGCCTGGAGTGGGTTTGGTTATCAGTGTGGGTAAGGTAAAATGTGATTCAGCATGAGAGAACAGCAGTGTGAAAGTGTTTCTCTTCCTGTGGGAGAGGGAAGGAAGGATGTCCCCCTGTTACCTGACCAAATGCAGTGCCTAGCAGGGAGGCAAGCATTTTCTTCCCTGAAACAAAATAACTGATATGTAAGGAAGAGATTTGTTGGTCCTTTTTCAAACTGGCTTGCTTTATCCAGTTCTCAGCAGGTTTTTGCCCTGATGTCCTGTAAAGAATTTCTCATCACTCATAGCTTCTTCCTTTTATACACCTAAGAGGACTCCAGCTTCTCACCACCTCAATATTTAAGCATGTTTGATTTTTCTAAAAGCAAATAAATATCATTTGAGCACAATACTGCCCCTATGACATTTTTATTTTAACCAGACAGCTAGGGGGAATTTGAGAAGTCTTTTCTATGCCTTTCCTTTGCCCAGAGAAGCGATGGGCTGTGGTCACATCATTGTCTTGCTTTGTCCAGGAGGTGCCATATGAAGCTCTTCGCTATATGACTGGAGAATGTAACTATGGTGGCAGAGTCACTGATGACTGGGACCGGCGGACACTCCGCAGTCTGCTGAACATGTTCTTCTCCCCAGAGCTCATCACAAATGCAGATTATAGATTTGACCCAAGTGGCCTTTATTTTGTGCCCCCTGAAGGAGATGTAAGTACTGCACAACAGGAGGTACCAACACCTTATTTTTTCAGGAGGCAGTTCTGTTTTTATGCTGGTCCATGTCTTAGTGCTTACTGCTATCACTGCTGTTGTGGCTTCATCTCTCATTCCAGTGACCTCCAAGAAATCGAAATTGTGTAAACAAACAAACAAGACAGACAGAAACCAAACTAAAACAACCCACCCAAATTACTGTGGACTAAACTAACTTTGCTTTGTGTGACTTTATCCTTTAAGTATGCCAGCGAAGTTAAAAGTTGCTGCTTAAAAGCTAAAACCAGTATGAAATAGACATAAGATAAGCAGTTGGTCCTATCTGCTGGAGGCAGAAAGGACACAATGATGTGCTTGATGTATAACTGTGATAAATAGACAATACTCTTTCGCCCCCTGGCAAGCAGTGGGCTCAGAGAGGGGTTGCAGCTCCCTGTGCTAAGTATCTCATTGTGTTAAAGAACTTCTAACACAGCTGCCAAGAGATCTGGCAGAAAACCTAAGCAAAGCCAATCCTGATTCCAGGGTAAGAAGATGGACCAAAGGAATTTGATGCAGTCAGCCCCTCTAACTCATTTGCTGTCTTGGGTTACACACTGTGTTTGTGTGCTGGTTTGAGGCTAATTGGAATATTTTAATCAAAAAAATATTATAGGCTGTGAAAAGAAAACAATGGTAATGTCTACTTCACTCATAGGCTTGCTGAGATGTATAAAAACAAGGACACAAATATAGATAAGAGAGTCTCTTGCTCTGAGAGCTGGTATGTCTTCTACTTTCTGCTGTGTAACCTAACTAACCACTCTGCTTCTAACTCCCCTGGCTGATCCTCCAAACTCACCTTGCACGTAAGGCAAATGCTGAGTTAAGCTAGAGGGGTGGGAAGAAGATGGAAGGGTGGCTGGGAACCCCTCCTAGGGACTCTTGATTTCTGGGAGGCGTATTGTGTTTCTGTATTACCTTTAACTTGTATCTGTAACTATTCATGTATATTGTGTATATCTCTGCTTGTACGTTGTGCTAAGCTGTAAACAGAGCGTCAGTGCTTAACTTCCACCTGGCTGAGTCTAGTCTGGGTGATTTTTTTCATAGAGTGGAGGGGGCAGGTAACTCCCAAACCATCACAGTTCATTACACTGGCAAAGTCTGTAGTGGCTTTGAGACAGAGCTCGCACCCTGTCAGGGGCTGTTTGGGGGCTTCCTTTTCAATCTTTTCTTTCATTTCCAGTACCAAAGCTATATTGAATACACAAAGACACTGCCCCTGAACCCTTCCCCAGAGGTCTTTGGAATGAATGCAAACGCTGATATTACCAAAGATCAGTCAGAAACACAGCTGTTATTCGACACTATTCTTCTTGCACAGGTATGTAAAGTGTCACACTCCATCTTACCAGGACTTCCTACTCCATCTGCACTGTAATAGGCTTAGATAATATTTTTGTATATACATATACACACACCCTGTTACTCCTGTTCCTCATTGTCTTAGTCACATTGAGTCACAGTGGAAACAGACCTGTAGAAAAATGGATTTTCTTTTGTGTTGGAGTGCAGTAACAGGATATTCTGAAACAAATNGTAAGTCATGGAATTGTAATGATCATCGTAACTCCTTTTTAACAGCTTGCTTTTCCTTCATTTTAACGACTCACTCTCCCAAATTCCCCCTCTCAAATCCACACATTTGATTCTCTCTAGTCTTGGGCATCTGGTGGTGGTGCAAAATCCACCGATGAAGTTGTTCATGAAGTCACAGGTGACATCCTGAGCAAACTTCCTGCTGATTTTGACACTGAAGCAGCAATGAGAAGGTATCCAACCACTTACACTCAAAGCATGAACACTGTGCTTGTCCAAGAGATGGGACGCTTCAACAAGCTGCTGCAGACTATCCGGAGCTCATGTGTCAACATCCAGAGAGCAATAAAGGTGAGCTGAAGGGAACTGAAGGCAGACAGCTATGCATGCTTCTCCTGTCTGCCTTGGCTAGAAGTTTGTACCATCTGCTGGACTGAGCATCTGTTATTTTTAATTGTTAAAGGAAGCCTGCTGGGCAAAGTATTCTGACATCTCCCTTTCCCAAATGTCTTGTAGGGCCTAGTGGTGATGTCTGCTGAACTGGAGGAAGTGGTGAACAGCATTCTGAAGGGCAAAATTCCAGCACTGTGGATGACAAAGTCTTACCCAAGCCTCAAGCCTCTGGGAGGCTATGTGACTGACTTCCTTAAGAGACTGAAGTTCTTACAGGTGAGTACACATCTATTATTTTTGTCTGTTGTTGTCAGGAGCCATCTCTACAAGAGAACACATGAATTTACTCCACTGACAAGTGACACAGTTCATTTGTGCAGCTGTTTGGTATAGCCAGTGGCTCACCACAGCACTGCTGCAGCCCATTTTGCCACATACCCTGCACCTTACAGAGCTGTGGGACATCAGCAATACTGTGGGACAGAACTGGCCTCATAAGCTGCAGCTTAAGATCTGGTGATAGTAATGAAGTTAAAACAGAACTCAGGACAAGACTCCTGTGTTGCTTTTCAAGTGAGCAGACTTAACATGAGATTGTGTTGAACCATTGTGCAAATTTAAATACCAAGCCTTCACTAGAGTGCTGGAAAAGAAAGCCAGAAGAGTTAGGGAGAACCTGGGTTTCCTTCACCTGCCAAAGTGCAGATTCCCCAATCTGACATTTTAAAATAAGCACAAGCTGGAGCCTCAGCGTCTTTTTGTGGCTTGGTAATCTTGCAGCAGGTTCCTTACCCCATACCCGTTTGTTTGGGTGTTAGTAAACAGAGAACAGCCAACCCAAGTCTCCCTGCTTTCAGAAAAGATAATCATGGATTCAGAGAGGGAGAAAATAGTTCTGCTTTCATTCTAAGAGTTATCTGCTTTCCTGCCTACAAAAACAAAAGCAGTTTTGTCTTTTCTCTCTTGGTGCTGTAGCAGTGGTATGAAAATGGAACTCCACCAGTCTTCTGGATTTCAGGGTTCTTCTTCACTCAGGCATTCCTAACAGGTGCCCAGCAGAATTATGCTAGGAAATACACCATTCCAATAGACCTACTAGAGTTTGACTACCAAGTGTTAGAAGATAAGGAATATGAAACAGCCCCTGAGGACGGTAAGTAAATGCATGACACGTATGGGCCTTTGCTGATGTATTCAGAAGACGATGTTAATTTGCAGACTGTGAATAAAGCAATTAAGTTAATAGATTGAGCTGGAAAGCATGTCCAACTGCAGTGCTCCCTGGAGATGCACAAAAAGTGAAGACATGAAGCGTGAGTGTGGATGAGTGTATGTGGGAAAGGCACAGATCAACTCATATAGAGAGGGCAGAAAGGAGTGGGGACAGGAATGGCGTGAAAGAACATGAGGAAAGGAGCGAGGGAGTGTGAACACCTGTGTATGGGAAAGGCGCAAGCGCAAAGACATGAAAGAACGCAAAAGCACGTGTGCACAAAGGCATGAAAGAGCGTGATGATGCGCGTACGCAGAGGTGCAAGAGTGCGCAAAAGTGTGTGAAAGCAAAGGTGTGAAAGAACGTGAAAGTGTGCGTACGCAAAGGCACAAAACAACATGAAAGTACATGTACACAAAGGCATGAAAGAGTGCGTATGCAAAGGCACGAAAGTGTGCGTGCAGAGAGATGTGAAAGTGCATGTACTCAAAGCCGCAAAAGAGCGCATATGCAAAGGTGCGAAAGAGTGCAAAAGTGCACGAATGCAAAGCTGTGAAAGAACACAGAAGCGTGCGTATGCAAAGATGCAAAAGCAAGCGCACGCAGAAGCGTGAAAGAACGCAACCGTGCGTACCCAAAGACACAAAAGCGTGTGTACGCAAAGGTGCGATAGAGCGTGACAGTGCACGTACGCAAAGGTGTGAAAGAGCACGGAAGTGCACGTACATAAAGGCGTGAAATTGCGCGTATGCAAAGGCGCAAGTGCGAAAGTGCGTGTGTGCAAAGGCGTGAGTGTGCGCACGCAAAAAAGGGGCAAGTGGAGCAGAAAGTGGGGGGTAAGGGATGAGGTAAACAAAGGGGGAGTGCAGAGCAGGAAGGGGAGGCAAAGGGGAGGTGGGAAGCAGGAAGGACGGGCAAAGAGGAGGTGCAGAGCAGGAAGGTGGAGTGCAAAAGGGAGGAGTAGGGGGGGCAAAGGGAGGGATGTGGAGCAAGAAGAGAGGAATGCAATGGAGAGGTGCAAATGGGAGGGAGTGGAGAAGGAAATGGGGGCAAAGCAGGGTAATTGGAGCCCTGAAGCCCTGCTAAGTTCACTTTGCTTCCTGTTTCAGTGTGCAGATAAGGTGGCAGTGACAGACGACATTCTTTACCGCAGACCTCCCCCGGCCAATTCCTGGCTTGCCTTTTCTGTTCTTGTTAGCATCTGTCTCCAGCTGTGTTGCTTTCTTAGAGTAGGGAAACTAAACATTCAGTGCAGAAGCTGGAGATGCTACTTTAACTCTCCCTAGGAAAACATCTTAGGGATATGATCACAATGTGCAACAGGAAACTACTCTGAGGGGGTATAATCTTTATTTTTTTTATCACCCCACTCTCCCCCTCCAGCCTTGTGTCTGGCTGGAGCTGCTTTATCTGGACAAATATGTAAGGAGTAAGCCTGTTTTCGAGCCTCCAGAGGCTTGTGTTTAGGCCTCTTGGATGGCAGAGGCATGGGAGGGGAGGATTGCAGCACTGGGGATTACAGACACTGTAACCTGAAAGAGCTTAACAGACCTGTAATCATAATGCCTTGTAATAAAGGGTAAGATGACTTTGAAGGTATCTAATCACTTGGAACACCACACACACCTAAGTCTCCCACCCTCACTTACCTGCCAGTGAAGGATGTTGCAGTCCCTGCTGTGCTCGGGCTTTATGTAGTAAGTGTCTCTTCCATCTGATCCAGGGGTCTACATCCATGGACTGTTCCTGGATGGAGCACGCTGGAACAGGCAAACTAAGAAGCTAGGAGAATCCCATCCGAAAATCCTATATGATGCAGTACCTGTGGTCAGTGTCTTCCATTTGGTGATATTTTCTACTATTCTATACCAATAAATAGTGTTGAATTAACTCTTAAAATCTGGTCTTTGAAGGAGATAAAAGGCTAATTCATAACAAAGAACTGAAATGTTTTGTGTTGAAATAGAAATTGTCTGAGAGGAGCTGGGAATCCTGCTAGTAACAGCAGTGATGGAAAGTTTTGGGAGAGGAACCAAGAAATAGGTTCCAGGGCTCTCTGGTAAAAGCAGTCAATGAAAAAAACATGGGAATGCTTTGGCCAAGCCCCTTTCCCTTGTTTGTTCTGAGATGATAAGAACAGTTTTGTTTTTTCCTGCAGATATGGCTGAAGCCCTGCAAGAGAGACAACATTTCACAGCGACCAAGTTACCTGGCCCCAGTTTACAAGACCAGTGAGAGAAGAGGGGTCCTGTCCACCACTGGCCACTCCACCAACTTCGTGATGGCAATAACTCTGCCCTCGGACAGACCACAGGAACACTGGATCAGACGTGGTGTGGCCTTACTGTGCCAGCTTAACTCATAGACCTGTCCTATTTGCCAAGGTGGGTGCATTTCCAGATCACCCGTAGAAACAAACGCATGCTAGGCCCTAAGTGCTAGGTAAAACCGGGATTCAATGAGTCTGTCTGCAGTGTTGCATTTGTGCCTTTCATGAGATCTGAAACAAAAAGGTGCACAATAAAACCTTATAAAAGCCAACAAAAATACCTGCTCCTTGAATTATTTTATTTTCTGAAGGCTTCTTTTTTCAGAAGGAACATACATAAAATGAACACAACACTGCTGACAATGAACAAAACAGCATTTGATCATCTCCTGCTTTATAAAATCTTAAAAAATTATTTAGTTGTAACAAAAAGACTGATAGCTCAGCATGTATCTTATAGGACCATCATCACATTTTAAACCATAGACTCAACCATTAATGGGGAGGGGAAAGAAAGGCAAAACAAACTAACCCCAAATCACACTGCATCTAGCAACTACAGTATTTTCTAAGCATAATCACAGCAGATTGAGTGCAATGTGATCGACATAAAAATTTATATGGAATGTCACACAGTGACAGCATCGTAATATACAAGTAACATTGATGCCCTCCAACAAGTACAAGTTAACCGAGACTCTGGGGTCAAGCAGGATGGAATGTTGAAGCCAAGTAGAAATGTAGTGGAGTTCAGATTGTCTGTAATATGACTCAGAAGTGTCCATTAGCATCATTTGGAATTAAATACTGGTGAAACAAACAGAGAAGTCACAGCTGTTACACTGCCCTTCACAACTTGTAATAAATACTAGAGAATAAAAGGAAGGAAACAATCCCTACTTAATGAACAAAACAGCACCTACCTTCAAGAACAGTGTTTTTCCCTTGCCTGAAGATGGTCTTAGAAGGAAGTTAACTGTTTTCCTACAGGCAGTGTATTAAGCTATAACCACTAATACAAAAGTAAATATACTACCTGAAATACAGAAATCTTCATTTGAAAAGAACAGAAATAAAGCTTAAAAACTGACTGGACAAATTATCAGTTCAACCACATAGTGACCCCCTTATACTGGACAGAAGTAACAGAAAAGGAAAACCAAGGGTCAGTTTAATACATAAGAAACAAGAGGGGTTTAAACATGGATCCTAAGAAGGTATCCAGTGGGTTAATTCTCTTTGAAAATGGTACTCAGTGACCCAAGATGGGCACAATGACAAAACGTCACCTGGGATCTTTCTTTACACTGCAGAAATTCAGTAATCTGAAGCTAACAACAGTGATGCTAGCTAATTAGGGTCCGACAGTAAACACATTTAAAGGAGAAAAGAAAAACCTGAGTTCAGGACACCACATGACTGCATGCCTGAACTCTGGGCCTCTGGCTTCTTCACTGAAGAAGTTGTGCCCGGCTCTGAACTGGACCCTTAATACTGTTTCTTGATACTGCATTGGGAAGAAATACTGGCAAGAACCAACAGGTATCTTTAAAATACACAAGCTGCTCTCAGTGGAAAATAAACTGACCCACAAAGGCCAGGGGAATGATGAACTTGAAATGGAATGAAGATACCAACTGGCTCTCATCAAAGGCGTTGGGATCAGTGTTTAGCAGCTACACTGGCACCAAGCAGACCAAAACACACTTACAGCACAGTCAAAGTACACTTTCACCTGGCACACACGGGAAGGAGACAAACTGTATGCGTTCAAGAAGGCTACCACCATGCTTAGGACTGGCATTACAGAATGCACTTGCACTCCTCACAGACTCACAGGTTTTCAAGAAGATGGGTACAAGAAGAACTAACTCCTGTCTGTCAATATATGTATCAGCACTAGGACAGCTGATCCCAGCAAGTTAAGGCCCAAATGTCAGTCTATCTTTTACACATACCATGGATCGATCACAGCTGCTTTTTAATAATCTATTTTAAATACCAAAATGTAAAAAAATATCATAGAAATGAACTCCTTTAATGATGGAAGCAGATACCTGCTTCCATCCTCTCTGCTGCCAGAAACAGCTGGTGCTACAATGCCTGATTCTTGAAGCACTGTAGAAGCAGATGTTGATCTGCTAGTACAGCACTGTCAGTAACCCATGAGTACTACACACACGGAGCTAACTCAATCTCAGTGCCCGCTATTTGTAACTAGCATCCTGCTCTTTGGACTGTTTGAACTTGGAGAGAAGAAAAGAACCTGAAGTGTTTAGAAAAACTGGAGATATTCCCATATGGATTCTCTGTTCCAAGAGTTTGCACAAATTCACAGCCACAATTCTTCAGTAGTTTATGCTGCAAGTGGCACACAAATACATGTTTAGTCTCTGTAGGAACCAGAAATACCTCAGTAACTCCAATGTTAATTCTACTGCATGTTGCATTTTCCTATGACTACCAAGGAACAAACACCAGTCTTGGTCAGAAAAACATGGTCAGACTGCTCCTTGACAGAACCTGGCAATCTGCAGCACAGGCTGCAGCCACTTGCCCTCTTACATGAGGACTTACAACTGTGGGGTGCAGCTTTAATGCAGACTCGAACAGCTTACACAGTGTGCAGGTTCTGGGGTTCTGTTTAAAAATGTAACCCAGCACAGTGAGTTCCAGATTTAACACTTCCAGTCATCACCTCACAGAAGGATCTGCCCAGAATGCATATACGCACACAGAGCCATATATGCATGCACGTCTGTATATATGTATCTCCGTACATAATTAAGACTTAGGTGGCACTAAAAGCTGACTCAAGTTCCTTTGCAGAGGAATCTGAATTTCAGCTGTAACCATCTCTGGGTTCTGTTCCAATGTCCTAATGAAGTGGTATTTTCCCAGCTGAGGACATCATTCACTGCACTTGCTCTAGCAAGGAATGCTTCCTTTGTGGAACACTGAACTTAGCATTTACTTCTCTCAGTTAGTATCTCTCCTGTCGCTCACTGGGGTTTAAAAACAATCTAAGTAATGGGGTCATCTCATCTGAACTGGAAATAAAGCAGAAGGTAACTTACACAGAAGTGAATCTCCTGTGCATGTGTAAGTAGTGCAAGCTGCTGCTTCTCCTCTGAGCAGTGTGCATACAGTGACACAGTGCAGACTCAAAGCCATACAGTAACAGTATTGTAACCACAGTGATTACCAGAATTAGGTCAAAACTGGATGTCAAGCACAATTTTATCTTCATAGAGGGCAATCAGCAGCATGATGGCAAATCCAAGAAGCAGGCCGAGGTTCTGAAGAATGAACTGCCCCACAGGACAGTAGCCATGCTCTTCATTATCTCCATCACCGTGAAGCATTTCTGGAAGCTAAAAGGAGAAATAATTGAGGAAAGTTATTTCACCTCTATTCCATTTGTACATAGACATGTTCACAGGATAAACACACAGAGACACAGATTAAACTTTACTGAACCATGACATTGGATAAAAACACAATCCCATCATGTATTTACAAAACAACTAAAAATCCCTTGCCTTTGCACTTAAAGTGCAAGTACTGGATCACTTATCTACTTGAAGTTCCTCAAGATAAGGACCAGTGCACCATTCTTCAAGTTCCTTTGAGATCTTTTACTCAATTCAAATTAAATCATGTTCAGATAAAC
Organism: Ramphastos sulfuratus; assembly: GCA_013399055.1. Taxonomy (NCBI): domain Eukaryota; kingdom Metazoa; phylum Chordata; class Aves; order Piciformes; family Ramphastidae; genus Ramphastos; species Ramphastos sulfuratus. The sequence continues at coordinate 81,884 of WBNM01009422.1, read as the reverse complement.
TTAATCAAAACCTTTCAGTATTTGTACAGGAACTGCATTGCTATAAATACACCCTGATTAACTCAGCCAGTCATTTGTCATGTTACATGCTTACACACATCACTCACATGTCCCTTTTCAATAAGGAAATAAGAGCTACAAGTAATTCAAGAGACATTCTAACAGCTCTGGATGTTCCTTATATTCCTTACTCTTGAACAAAAGTCCAGTAGTACTGACAAAAGCAACAAATGATCAGTAAGTGGACTTGGAAGATGAAAAAAAAAATAAATTATACCAAGTGCTTTACAAAGCCACCCATAGAGAAGAGAAAGAAAATGTTCCACAAAGAAATTAATTCCAAAAGCATGAGGTCAGTAAGAGACCTCCATCAAGACACACAATACATAGAAAAACATAACCCAGGACAAAATGGAAGCTTCAGGCAGGTTACAGCACAAGTCTCTATTTACTGCTCTTTGTTAGATAGGCTACAAGAGCACTTTTGGTTCTTTCTTGTTCAAATTTAATAAAAAAAAGTATGGTCTTACATTACCATCTTACAAAAGACCTTTACAGCTGGCAGTTGATTTGACCTGCTGGGTATTTAAGTATCAGAATTATACTGGTGTGGAAAATGGGTATCAGCAGACCAGCCAGTATCCCAGCCAGCACTGCACCAGAGTACACCACAAATTAATTAAGTCATTAAGAATGAAGTCATCACTGACTTGGACACCACTGCAGACTGCGGTGCAAGAGTGGCAGGAAGGATTTGTTGCAGAACTATTTTCTTTTTAATAACTCAGAGCTGTATTCAGTAAGGAATACAAAACCCAGAGAGAAAATTGTGCGAGAATTGCTGCTGCCAGTTTGCACCTTCACGTGTTTTGAATGTAAGATCTGCACATCTTCTAGTTTCATAATCACAGAGACACAATAGTGCTGTCACAAAGCTAAAGAAGCTCTTAAGAGTTATCAAGAATATTCTGGCATCTATTTCAAAACCTAGGAAGAGCACAGTGCTCTGTCTCTATAACTTCCAAGGTTTCTGGTCATGGACATGAAAGGCCCCCAGAAGCTGTAAAATTTCACCACATCTCAATACCCACAACCTTTAGAGGAGTGGAAGAAGAGAAACAGCCACCTATTGTCTACAGCTATGTTAGGTGTTTTAATAAGCAAAGTTCTGTGGTAGGTACCATTCCAAGTTCTACGCATAGAAGGCAAAAATGGCACAGAACCACAACAGCCTTACCATATCCACTAGTGCCACGTAGAGGAACATGCCTGCGGTGACTGCAAAGATCCAGAGGGTGATGTTGTTGGCGTACTGCCCCACAGCCGTGCCTATCAGCATGCCCACGTAGGCCATCATGGCAGACAGGAGGTTGTATACTATAGCTTGCTTCACTGTCATACCTGCTTTAAGAAGCACGGCGAAGTCACCTGAAGTGGAGGCAGAACACAAGGATTTAGCATCAGCACTTCTCAGGAGAGTAGGTACTGGCCTGTCAGTCTGACCTGTGTGCCAGGCAAGGCCATGGAGCAAGTCATTCTGAGTGCCATCACATGGTACTTGCAAGACAAGCAGGCAATCAGGCCCAGTCAGCCTGCGTTTATGAAAGGCAGGTCCTGTCTAATCTGATCATCTTCTACAACAAGGTGACCTGACTAACGGATGAGGGAAGGGCTGTGGACATTGTCTACCTGGACTTTACTAAAGCCTTTGACACTGTTTCCCATAGCTCTGTCCTTCAGAAACTCCTAGCACAAGGCTTGGATAAGTGCACTCTGCACTGGATAAAAACTGGCTGATGGCTGGGCCCAAAGAGTAGTGGTCTAGATGAGTTCAGGACAGTGCTACTAAAATTGCTGATGGAGGGAGATGTTCCATAAAGATCTAAATTTTCATCTTGCCATCAGCTCTGATAGGTTTACTCCCTTCAAACAATTCTTGTGGATATGAGGAGTGGAAAATGATAAGCAGTCATGAGTGTAATTAAGATAATACTCTCATGTCAGATGTACTAGAAATTCATTGTTCCATCTAGAATCAAAGCAACTAACTTGTATAGTGAACTACCCACTTCCTCTACCAGGTTAATTCAATCACGTGAACCCTGCAAGTTATAAGCACAAGCTTATAAGCTAGCCCCAAGAAGAAATGCTTCAAATGGGGGGGGAGGGAGAAATCACTAGCACCAGCAAGAGTTCTTCCAGGCTTTATCCCACACATAGCGGATTCAGTCCCACCAACACGTAAACTGTATTTCCTAAGGCCAAGCTTTAAAGAATGTTCAAAGGTGTCACAGAAGTGCTGTGAGCAGAGAGCTGCTGGTATCCCCCTGTGTTATCATCCTCATGACATACTCAGGAGCAATACTGCTCCATTACACTCTGCAGCTCTGCTGTCTTGCAGCACCTGCACTGCATTCTGTTTATCAGGAGCAGCATCACAACGGCTCTGAGGTAAAGACTTTGTAGAGATAGACGAACTGAACACGAACCTCCTGTATGGAGGTCATACAATTAGTTACCTAATTCATGGGGAAGCTCATGACAAAACACTGCTATAGATGTACTAATTCCTCCTGTCAGACCGGCACTAAAAGCCGCTCCTAGGGAAGAAAAAACAAAGATTCAATTGATACTTAAGTCAGAAAATGTCATTAACAGATCTTCCAGACCTGACACCCTTCTGCTCCAACGCACACTCAAACACTGTTGTCTGTGCCCTGTCTGTATACAAACTGAAAATGCTGGAAGCATGTGGGATGTGTGTTACTGCTGCATGCTTTTATTACTTAAGAAAAAAATCCTGGGAGAGAACACCGCTGAGCAGCACCATACAGGCAACCAGCTAATAAACAACACTGGTTTTGTGTTTTTAGCAGCTCTCAGGTGCAGTTAAGAATGCATGTGAGAACAGTCTACCCTTTTCCTTTCCAGGCTGGAAATCCAAATAATATTTAGCCCATAACCTCTCCATCTCCTTGATGCTGCTTTGCAGAGCACACATCAACAGCATTAACAAGTCAGACCTGGAAAACAGTGAGGCAGAAAACACGGGCACTTCTATGTAAGCTAACTTAACTCAGTCAGCTTTAAGTTCATACCTAAAATAATTCTGAAATGAGAAAACTGTTTTACATTTCTTTGCTGTATCAGAGGAAGGCACAAGAAGAGCCTGCAGTTAGCAGGCAAAACAAAATAGAAAGACACAATCTGAAGACAGAGAGGAAATGTACCTTTCCTCTGGATTCCTCACAACTTGCTGTATTAAAAAGATGAGCATGCTTTTCTAAAATCTACACTTTCCCAGCTGCTTGAGCTGGACACAGGACTGTTTGGATTTGGAGTTTCAATACACTGTCCTTAGAAGCCACTGCCTCAATGTCTCATCTGTTTAATGTGAAAATGAAGCAAAGTTATTATGGAGTTCACTTTCTTTAGAGATTGTTTAGAGATAGTAGAGAAACTGCAGCAGATTCCTTTAATTCCAGACCCTAGTAAGTAGCTTATCCTTCAAAATGGCATGTTCCTTCTGGTTTTACTATTCTGGTAACCTGCCTCATAGTACAGTCATCATCATTTGCAAGCACTGTATAATGCCACACATTAATAGCAGCAGAAACAGAAGCAGTATTATACACAAGTACCAGCATCAGTAAGACTGAAAAGGCAAATGCTAAGACCTAACAACAGCAGCATTACACGTGCTCCGCTCATAGGGAGGTCTGTGTGCACCTAGCTTCAGCTGGCAGACTGGTACTGTGACTGCTGTCCATGCAGTAATCCTGGTGGGAACAGTCACAGAACATCAACGACTTCTGCTCTGAAGGAGGTTAAACAACTGCAGTAACGTCAGGAGCTAACTGGAAGCCTTACCTGTGGTCACTGCCAAGCAAAACATTACCAAAGTTACTCAAGGTAAGAAGAAACTGTTGAGAAAGACCCAGTGCTTTTGCTTACCGATTGCTAAGCCATCACTAAAGTTGTGAATGCCATCTCCCATAATTACCATCCAAGCAATATTAGCTATCCCAGTATCTTTCAGGTCTTTTCCAGAATGACAGTGGCCATGGGAATGATGGGAATGTTTGTGATGCCAGTGGTGACTGTGTTTTCTAGCTATCATTTTATCTTCGCCACGGCTGTCATACTCTGAATCATGGAGATCACGCTCTTGAGCGGCATGGGAGACATCGTTGTGTGAATGGTGCATATTGTTGTCCTCTTCTACAGACAAGAAGTTTTTGGGAGGGGATTCCAGCTGGCCATCTAAATCAGTCAGTTCTGTTTCGTTGAGTCGATCTTCAGATAAAACCGAGTCATCGGCTCCTATAGTGAAGGCACAGGGGCAGGAATGTTCAGTCTCCTGTTGTTTCTGAAGTATTTACACATGAATGCCACTGGCAATCTAAGCTCCAAGAAATAAAAGCAACTGGGGAAACAAGGCACTTCTGGGCAGTGACACTACTAGCTCACAGCAATTCCACAAAAAGATTTCAGAGTCAAAAATAAGCAGAGTGTAAGCGAAATTAGGATATCAGGCAGAGAGTATCTAAGCAGCAGACAGAGTTTTTTGACAAACAGGCTCTTAAATAGCCTTTGGAAGCTGTGTAAAGAGAAATGGAATGGCCCTTTGGGTCAGCTGGAATGGCACTGCTGTTTGGAATTCCCATTCAGCAGGGGCAACCAGTTACAGTACCAGTGTTTTACTGGTCAGCAGAGTGCACCTGCAAAGGAGCAGTGTTACCAAACCAGTACCTACTCCATGGCACCAGCAGCAAAATTCCTCTGACACCTCATTAAAAGCAAGTGGAGACATTTCAAATGTATGTAGCACCATCCTCACAGCTCAAAGTCAGTGTTCCCAAGCCCCATTTTGAGTCGAGTGCAGGAGGCCACATCCTAACTCTCCCTTCTACAAGCCACTCAGGACAACAAACTTGCATTGTGTACATATAGCCTAGGGACTCCCCATCAGCAAAGCCACTTAGCAGCCATGCAGGCAGCAGGAAAGTTATGAAGCAAACCCTTTCCCCTTCCTCAGCCCTTCCCAATGGCATTCCTTCTGCATGAGCATTCCAACTGTCACAAAAGAACAATACATGAAAGATGTTTGGAATATTTAATGAGGAGTATTCAGACTCCTAGTTGTATTTACTAAAACAAACTAATTTTGTTTAGCCTTCTCAGCCAAACTATAATTGGTCAGAAGCTGGAATCTTCAAAGTGAAGCAGATATCCCTGTATTCGGAGTGTGTGTGTTTGTGTGTGTGTGTGTGTGTGCGCATGCTTATTTTTTATCTGATTTTTTGTGAGGGCTGGGCTAGTCTAGCACAGCTTGGGAAAAAAAAACAAAACCAAAAAACCCCCAAACAGCCAGAAACAAACAAACAAACAAACTCAAAAGAACCACACCCACCCAAAACCTGACTGCTTCAGAGGTCTGCAAACCATTTGTATAGCACATTAGGAAGTGTTCAGAGTGCTCTCAGATCCAAGGAAAGCCCCCNTCCCCCACATGCCAAAGAAAACCCCCCCCCCCCAAAAAAAAAAAAAAAAAAAAAAGGGAAAGCGTATTAAGCCTTATTAACAATGATTTGCATAATAGCAGCAAAACCGTGCAAGAGGTTACATGCAACATGCCATGGGTTATGTCCCATTACCTTTAATCTCAATCAGAACAATCTGGAAATAGATGCCTACCTGCAAGGGGTTGGAGCTGCAGCCAGTCTGTGTCTGGTCTGTTGTTTAACTTGTGATCAGAAAGTTTCCTTCCAATTGGCGACTCTTCGCTCTGTTTCTTCTTGCACCATTTCTGCTTACTCTGCAACAGGTAACAGAGAACATCTGCCTTGTAAAAGAACAGCAAGGAAAATAAAAGAAATAGAAAATCCCCTTCAAAACAGACTTAAGTTACTCTTAGTACACACACAGACACTTCAGTAACAGGATGAGGCTTGCCCTATCTACCCGCAAACACATCTCTGCAGTGTTTATTGCATCTCCTGACTCTGCTCAAGCAAGCACGGTAAGGACAGCTCCTCTGTTGTGTTCAGTTTCCATTTTTATAGTCCAGTGACCTCCTTGCATATTCCATTAGAGAAAAGCTTGCTAATTTCCTCTCTGTGAGGATCACAGATTTGCCAGAGCAGCTTAGAGGCATTAATGATTTAATTCAGAAGCATCCATGCCCAATGGGAGAGCTCTTCTCTCCATCAGATCTAAGAAATACCTCCTCCAACACAGAACATATTTTCCTGCCTGTCTGAGGCAGCGAGTCTGGCATGAAAACAGAAGTATAACAGTTCCCACACTCATTTTTGGGAGAAGCAGTTATAGTTGCATCAAAGTAATTTTCTCCTTAAAAGTGGAATGATGGAGGCAGAAGCCAGAAGCGTATCTATGACAGCTATCAGAAGAACAAGGGTCTTTGGTGGCTTCAATTTCCACCCACTGTCACACTTCCCATGAAGTACTGGGCTTTGCTTTTATACCACCATTGTAAATATGGCACCTAAAAATCCAATCATTTTCAGGGAAACCAGTTAAAACGTGACTGCTAATTTAGGGCAAGCAGGAGGGCTGCAGAGTTTAGCACTGAATAGCTCTGCTCTACTGGCACTGCCAGCTGCTGCACAGAGGTACGTGTCTGACAGTCGCCTGGCACACATAACCAGCTCCTCACAGCTGGCAGAGCACTTCAGACAGCAGAGTTTACAACAGCAGACAGTTCTGGCACACACCTTTTGTTTGTTGTAATGCTTGTACATCCTTATGCAGTGTTCAATGATGAACAGAACATAAATGCCTCCCAGTGCCACAAGACCTTTCAGCACTGGATCATTTTCTTCTAGAAAGCCTTCAGCCCGTACTCCATGTCCGTGGGCATGTCGATGAGACCGCCTGTGTTCATGAACATGACCATGGCCATGGTGGTGACTGTGGTTGTGCCCTCCATGAGACTGTTGGTAGAGAAGATAACAAGACACTGTGACCTGCTGCAGTGCAGTTGGGAGACTCAAATGGCTGAGCTCAGGTGGCAAAATATGTAACCTTGCCAGATAAGTGCCATAAAGCGACTTTAAAAGTTGGGCTGTGGTTTGAGTTGGTTTGTATACAAACAAATGTTACCATAGTTGTTCTTCATGAGGCTCTTCAGTACCCTAATCAATTAAAAATAGCCCTCTGGGAAATTTTTCAGGGGTGGGCATAGTGGAGTGGGAAATAAATCTAGCTTCAGTTTTTTTCTGTCACAATGATGAACACATACAATGAAACTAACACTCGGCAGCGTCACAAGGAACAACCATTCCTACACTCCCACAAGCAACCAAGCCTCCTGATTTTTTTCAACTATTACAGTCAATTATATTGTTTTTGTTAAGAAACACACATTTCCTTTCCTTTTATTTATTTTATTCTTCCTTCTTAACAGGAACTGTCAAACTGTGTTTCAGGATGTCCCTCACAGTCAAGTCAATCTACATTGGCGCCACTGAACATTTCTTTGTTGATACTTTTCAAACAATGCTCTGAAAATTCTCTATTCAGTTGCAGTTCAGAAAAAAAAATAAGGACATGATACTTACATGTGGCAACAGATGGAGTAGTGCATCTCCACTCATTGTTCCTACAGCCAGAGCTACCAAGAAAGTTAGAAGAAATTTGAAGCACCATTGGTTAATGATGGGAATCAAGATCACACCTAGCAAGGAAAGCAGGCTAATGACGGTGATAGAGATGATACCACAAAACCAGGCTGTGGGAAGAAATGAATACAGAAAAGGTTATCAGGACAGTACCTGTAAAACTTTTAAAAATGATTAATGATTTTCAACTATCTTTTAAGAAGGTGACTTTCCTTCAGCCTAAGTTGTGTGATTGTTTACTCACATGGTGCTGAAAAATTCAGAGGCAATACTGAAGTCCATAGCAAAAACTACACAGGTATATTCGTAGAGGAGTACAAAATGGCAAAGACATCAGGACACAATCAGCTAGTATGAGCCTACCAACTTTTTCCTGATCTAAGTTGTGGGCTTAGCTCTGTTTCCCTTAATGAAACACCAAAAATCAAAAGACTTCATGTTGGAAGGAAAACATATCCACTACTTAACTTTGTGGGGCTCTGTGAGCACTGATTCAGACATAACATTTGCTTTTAACATGATTCTGATGCAAAATTTAACTGCAATCAGTATTTCTCCTCCACCATTCATTTCACCTGGACCTCTGAAATACACATTTTTATTTATGAGAAGACTCAACCTTTGAGACAGGAACTTTAAAACTAAATGCTCCAATACAAGCAGGAAGAGCTGAGTGAAACTTGCTGCCAACAAAAAAGCAGTGTTTATTCTCTCTGAGAACCTCTACTGCTGTCATTAGAAGAAAAAGTGGTAATTTAGCATAATCCTGTTCAGCAGGAACATGGAAAAAGAGAAATTACACAGGAAACGGATCTTACAAGCAAAGGAATATGGCTCTTGCACTCAACACCTCACCCTAACAAAGTATGTTTATTTTTTCAAGTCGTCAGCAAGGCCAAGAATTAAGACCTCTTGGGTTTTTTCCCCTCTCTTTGCTGCTCTATCACTTCTTGTTTCTTCCCAACACAGACATTTCAAAGAAGAGCAAGTAAAAACTGTTCAATTTCAACAATACAGTGCTCCTATTTTACAAGCATTAACTGTAATGGTCTTTCATGACCATGATTTCCTCAGTCTTAACTTGTTCTTTCTTTAAGTTTTAGCCTAAATGCTTCAGAGTTTTCCAGGTTTGTTCCTAACTTAAAAACATCTACACAGTGTGCCCACTCTAATGGAAGTGAACAGCTCCTGATTCAGTGTCCACGTGTCAGCTGCATGACCTGACTTTCCTAGCCTCTATGAAGATCCACTCATTTTATATCCAAATACATTGGAGCTGCTCAGTTACTTGTATCATTTAGCAGTCGAATGTCCCAAGTATTCTATTTGTACCAAAAATGCTACTTCATAAGTGTTTGCCATTAGGATTGTTGCTGCTGCAGGCCTGTTCTGGTTCTACACCAAAATTTGCATCTGCTGTTCTCAAACTTATTTTGGGATAATTCATTCTTACAAAGTCTGCAGCTGTGCTCCCACAACAGTGCAGAAAAAAGAACAATCCAATTCAAATGCAAAAGGCACAAGGACACATGCATCAGGAGAAACTGGCTGAAAAAAGCTTTAGAACATACATGGCATACACTGGAATGCATACTGATACCGAAAGGAAAACAGAGCTGGTGAGAGGGCAAAGACTTCTATCAGAGAGGAAATAGAAACCAGAGGTTGGAAAATGGGAACACAAAAGTAGGTCTTGAGTAGAAGCAGGACATGCTGACCAAAATACTGCCACTACACAGCCTTGATTCATCCCCAGAGCACTTCAGCCATGTACTCTGGATTAACTGGAACAGCATACGCAGGCTTGTCATTCAACACTGAATCATGCAAATGTCCACAAGTAGCCCAAATGAAAATTACACAGCTGTTTGGCAGGACATTGGATCTCCACTCTGGACACAGACATAACGATGGTAAGCGCCAGAGTAGATGACCAACAGCCTTACATGGAGATAAATGGAAAGGAGATGATGAGAACTGGCTGAAGTTTCACGTATCAGAGCGTAGATGTGGCAAACATCTCCGAAGGGCTGACATGCTCTTATGAATGATACAGTATCTAAACAGGGCACCATGATCAAAGATGAGGCATGTGAGATCTGCACATCTCCCAGACCTCGGCTGTCACCTTCTACCTCTGTTTAAACTCTTTAAAAATGGAAGCAAAAATGTTGCTGTCAAGTCAAAGACTTAAAAAAGAAAAGTATTATATACAAAAGCTGCGCGTGTCCCCACAGTTACATGTGTGTGCAAACACTCCTCATATAACTGGACTACTAAGAAAGACATAAGACAAAAGTCAATTGAAGGATTTCAAGTGTTCAAAATACTGCAGTATTATGAAGTGAAGCTAATATGCCACTCTATGGCCAGTGCAAGAGCTCTTAAGGTAGAAAAGATCTCAGCGGACAACACTCCTAGGAACACAGCATAAAGCATGGTCAAGGAGGTACAGTTACTATGCCCTGAATTAGACGATATTTTGGTGAAAAAACTCAAGAGGGAGTGACCAACAATTCCGCAGTAAGGGACCTCTGTTCAAGCAGTGAGCTGCAAACAAAGCCAGCTGCCTGCACTGGGTTTGGAGAGCTCCCTGTAAATTACAACAGACTATTGAGTCTGACTCCCTGGAAGGCTGAGAAGGGTCAGTTATCTGCAGGCTTCAACAAGCAAGCAAGCTAGCAGCTAGCAGGCAAGAAAGCTCCATAACGCAAAGCCTTCTAGGGTTAAGGGAACGCTGGCATCTGCACAGGCAGACTCACAAGAGACACCTGATCTGAAATACTTCTAAATCAGCACTGCTAACTGATCTCCACCTTTAAATGCATTGCTCACTGTTTATTTATGTCACTTGATTCAATAGCAGGGGTACCTTCCCTGTTCAGGAGCCCTCAGCCATGACCATCACCCTACAGACACTGAAAACTCAGCTATGTCTGTAAGCTCCTGAAAATCCTCTGCTAGATGTTAGAGATCTATTTGTACCTTACAAAAAGAAAACCCAACATGGCTTCCTAACATTTTGGTCATCAATTAAGTAAATTACCTCCCCGTAGAAAACTGAAACTAAGGGAAACCTACAGGTTAGTATCAGTCAATTAATGGCAGCAGCACTGCGCTTCAAAGGTTTTTTGAAAGCTTTAATTAAAACTAAAGACAGTCACAGAAAACTTGTGTTTAACAATACCTGCATCCTCCTAAGTTTGGCAAATGTTTGAGACTCCAAGTACTTCCATTAGCTCATGCAAGCACACATTTTCACTTTAGTAGAATCCTACAACCTGCAGGTTAAGTTACTCTGTGACTGACATTTGTTCTACACCTCCCACAATCCCCTTATACTAGATTTGTTATTTTGTGGTTCACTTCCTTATTTAAGGGGGAAAATGATTACATCAACTGCAGTCTTACTGCAGTTAATACAACAGTGTGTAGGGAGAGGGCAAAAAGGGAGAGGGCGGGAAGAAAGAAGTGCCTTCCCTGAGCCATAGCTCCTCAGGAGAAGCTATTAGACCACCAAGAAGGATCCAAAGTTGGAGCACGGCACCTCAAATTCCAGCTAATAAATACATTCAGTTTCAATCATTCCTTTGCAGTCAGTGTTAACTTGTCAAACATTTCTAACTCCTAAGTTAGTATTTATAATGCAGAATCATTTTAGAGCATGTAGATATTACACACCTACCTGATGCCCCTGTTTTATCGTTGTTGTCAACTGATGCATTTTTACTTTTCACAGAATCTTCAAGCTCATCATAATGTAGAATACAAAGCCTCCTCTCAATCTGGTATAGTAAAGCAGGACACATGTAGATAAACAACTCAGGAGATATTGGAGAGCTGGCTTCCAGACCATAGTGCCGTAGCAGCTGGGTAACATTTAAGCACTGCAAACAAATTGTACAAATAAATTCCATATGAAAGCAACTATTTCATCAAACCTGTACTTACAGAAAATTCAGCATGTGAGAACACGCTGAATTTGTGGTCCTCAACATTCCACCAGTGCTAGAAAATGTCTAAGGTGACCCAAGTGGTTTATACACTACAAAGTCAAGTCTTTTATCACTAATTATACCAGTGTCTAAAGTCAATGAAAATTACTTCCCATATTCTTTACCTTTACAGTGTAAGGAATGAAGAGTGAGCAGCAGGAAAAGACTGGAAGAACATAAATCCAAATCAGGTTTTCTAACACTTCTCATTACCTAACAACCTTCACACCTCAAATTTGGCACTCACTCCCATCTTGCCCTATCCTAACTTTTAGTTTAAAACCATGACATCAGTAAATCCTGCTTCTGTGGTTACTACAAGGAGGAAGAAGTAGTATATTTAAGGTCCTGGCAGAAATGGTGAGTGCTGAAGGGAGAAACAGAAGAGCTTACACCAAGCACAGTGTTTCAGAAGATAAATCAGTCTCTTAGGACAAAGCAGAAGCATGTTCAGAAGATACAGTGGTTAATGAAGTAGTATCTGTGCAATTTCCAAAATGTTAATGACTTTCAATTCTAAAAGAAAGCCAAAAGGGCGTGTGGGAGGGAAGCATTCCTAAATACTGGAAAGGGAAAAGAACCCACTTGTAAGCTTTAAGGATCTCCTTTACACAGATAAGTAGGCAAGAAAAGAGACCTCAGAGAAGACAGGTGATGGGCAAAGAGAAATTAAAACCCATCAAGTAGGCTCAAAACCAAGGCAGTGACTTAGCAGTTCCACTCCACTACCTGTATTACACAGCAGTCACAAACGTGGCACTGCTTGTGGGGAATTCTTGTGTAACAACGGCAAAGTCACCTTACCGGTTCTCAGTGCCACACCCACCTCCTCGCGCTGGCGCTCGTCCTCGCTGTGCTCCTTGCGACCGCGCGTTGAGAAGAGGGCATGCTTCCTTACACTGATCTGCTTGTGAGGTGCCTCTCGATTGCTGGCATGGTGGTGCCCATCCTCGTTACCTAAACTGGAACCTTGGTGTCCGTTACTACGAGAATGACGTGTGCCATTATGGTCATGATGATGTAGACGAGGGTGGTGGCGATGGTGATGGTGACTCTGCTCATGAATGTGCTTGCCATCATCTTTGACTGGTGGCACTACGGCGTCTCTCTCAGGGTCACACTTGTGATTTCTCTTTGCAGCCATACCAGTCGTGGTGCGGTTTTCTGAATCCGGGTGGCTGTGAGGATGGTTATGAGGATGAGAACGTTTTCCTTCTTGGACTTCTAAAGCATATAAGTGAGAAACATGATCATGGCCAATATCATCGTGATTTATCATCACTACTTTTACCTCTCCTAAGCCAAGGCTTAGTAACAGTTTTTCGAGGCCAAAAAAAGATAATCTTCCATTTTCACCATAACGATCAAAAATCTTTTCAATGTAGTATCTCTGTTCAGCTTCCGATGTCGAGTATTTACTTGGCATGGACTCTGTTCCTCCACTCTGGGAATAGGATGCGTTTGGAATCTGATAGTCATTATGGTCGTGTTCGCGTTTCTCTCTATGACCATGGTCATGCCTACCTCCATGGCAGTGATCGCACTGATGGAAGATAAATGTCAGCAAACAAATGATGCAAAATTTTGTGTGCACGTGTACCTTCATCTCTGTTTCCTACAAGAAACATAAGAGGAAGCACTTGGGTGTAAAAGCAATCTCAACATTTCTACTACACCAGTATCGGTCTGGTACTTAATTGTATCAACTGAATGAGCCTGCAGAGTAACAACTGCAGGCTTTTTACTGCAGAATTGTACTTGTGTGCTTTGCTTAGAGAGCAGTAAGACACTCTCTGTATATTTTTGTGTACATTTGCAGAGACATTGCCACTTCTGATAACCTCTAATGTAGAAAGTCTTGATAAAACACAAGTTACGAAATAATAAAAGCTACCAGAAAACAACCACACCATATTTTCTTATTTATGGGAATGACAGGCTGGTTATAAGAGTTGAAAACACACCCATCATTTGTTCCACGGGCTGCTAAAGTACCTCCAATGAACACATACACTACAAAAGTCCCTATTTGGATTAGTAATTAATGACTTGAAAAGAGGTTGTCATTAACTAACTTTGATGTATTGCTTAAAAATTCGTATTTTTAGTCCTTACAAGGTTCTAGTGATTTCAGGGATGTGGATGGATGTTCATGTAAAAATCAGGTTACATGGAAAGCATCTGTTTATACAGCCCAAAAGACACTGGAAATACAGTTCAAAAGATGAGTTGACTCAGAATGCTGACTCAGCCTAGGTCAAAGTCATCAAGCACTGATGAGACCTCGAGTACTGTGTTCAGTTCTGGACTCCCCAGTTTAAGAGGGACAGGGATCTGCTGGAGAGGGTCCAGGGCTACAAGGATGATTAGGGGACTGGAGCACTGCCTTATGAGGAGAGGCTGAGGGACCTTTTTAGTCTGGAGAAGAGAAGACTGAGAGGGGACTTAATAGATGTTTATAAATATCTGAGGGCTAGGTGTCAGGAGTGAGGGGCAGGCTCTGCTCACTTGTTCCCTGTGATAGGACAAGGAACAATGGATGTAAATTGCAGCACAAGAGGTTCCATCTCAACACAAGGGGGAACTTCTTTACTGCAAGGGTCACAGAACACTGCAACAAGCTCCCAGAGAGATTATGGAGTCTCCTCTGAAGACTTTCAAAGCCTGTCTGGATGTGTTCCTGTGTGATCCGAGCTAGACTGTATGGGGGTTGGACTTGATGATCTCTTTGGGTATCTTCCAACCCCTGACATCCTGTGATCCTGATTTCTACAAAAGGTAGCATCTAGACAATGCAGTTTTTGGTTTAGTATGAAATGTGAGAAACTTCCTATTCAATGTCAGGTAATAAAGAGGACCCTGCAGAGGTCTCTTGCGTTCTGAATTCAAAACAATTTCCTATTTTGCAGCTGTATTTTGCTTACACCTGCTAGCACATATAGCTATAAACCCTGAATAATTACTGTAAAAGAAACTTAAAATAAACAACAAGTCCAAGTTCATGTAAAAACAATATCACTTTAGAAAGCTAAACACAAGCCAAGAACTGTAATTCATTGACTTTTACTTTCTAGAGACTTCTCTTGGGTAGAGAATAACCTCTAAAACACTTGCTTTAGAAACAAACAATCATTTAAACACTGCAAGTGTTTTCTAGCAACACTTAATTAATTGCCACGGTACCAAGTAAAACAAATTATGCAATATTTGCAGCAGTTCTAATAAGTACATGAAGGAGATACTCAAGAACTCCAATCGGTAAAGGGGTAGGCAACAAAAAGAAAGCAGTACAGAGCTCCCCAGTCAATCTGAAGGACTCTTTGGAAGACTCTGAGTTGACTAAGTCAGACAAAGGGAACACGTAAAGAAGGAGAGCTTCTTATACCTAACAAGTTCGGTTTAGACTACAACAGAGGACATGAGAGCTGAGAAACAGAACTCCATCACGCTACCATTACACTACAGCAATAGCAAGTAGGTGAAGCAACAGGAAAAGAGGTAAAGTGTGTTTTCACTGAATCATAGAATAGTTTTGGTTGGGAAAGACCTTTAACATCATCAAGTCCAACCATTCTCTAACTATATCAAGGCTGGTGCTAAACCATGTTCCTTAGCACCACATCTCTGCCTCTCTGAAACACCTCCAGGCATAGGGAGTTCAATCTCCTCCCCAGGGAGCCTGTTCAGTCTTTGAAAACCCCTTCAGGGAAGAACTTTCTCCTAATGTCCAACCTAAACCTCTCTTGGTGAAACTTGAGGCCATTTCCTCTTGTCCTGTCACTTGTTACTAGAGAGAAGAGACTGATCCTCACCTGGCTCCCACCTTTTCAGGTTGCTGTAGAGAATGATGTGGTCTTCCCTCAGCCTCCTCTTCTCCAGATTAAACAACCTCAATTCCCTCAGCTGTTCCTCACCAGACACTTCACCAGCTTCACTGTCCTTCTCAGGACACCCTCCAGCACCTCAATGTTCTTCTTGTGGCCCAAAACTGAATGCGGTTCTCAAGGTGTGGCCTCCCTAGTGCAGGGGGACAATCACTTCCCTGGTCCTGCTATTCATGCTGTTGCTGATCCAGGCCAGGATGCTGGCGGTCGTCTTGGGCACCTGAGCACATGCTGGCTCATGGTTCAGCTGGCTGTTGCTCTCTTTCTTTTTTGCTTCCATCTTTATGTTGCATGCAGCTTTATTTCCTTATGTGCACCTTGGCTAGAGCTGTGACTGACCCTACAGTCACAAAGATATGACTGGGTCAATGCACCGTCAAATGCTACTGACTGTCAGACAATAAATGACACATTTAATTGCCCTTCTCAAGACCACCTCAGTTGCTAACTAAAACTTCATGGCATTGGTCACAAAAGTGCTTTGCAGAAAACCACAAACATTTCAAGTGCATTTCCATTCTCCAAAATATTGCCTTGATGTTGCGCACTTAAGTACTTGCACAAAAACAAACAGCCCAAACAGCCCCCCAAAGGAACAAACAAAAGAACTGAAACCAAAACAAAAGAACAGAAGTCTTGTAAGATTCTACACCTGCAACAGGCTGACAGAAAAAAAGGATCAGGAGAAAAGGAAACCACTACCTTTTACTGACTTTATATAGTGGATAAATGAGTTAAGACAGAAGACTGAGGAAAAAGATAGGGTGTTACCCTCTACAAACACAGAAGATCAGAATTTACTTTTCACTGGAGGCATGTGGATCGATTCCAGGGACACTGGAGAAGCCAATGGGCAGTCACTGTATGAAGACTGCTGGTTCAGCCATCAGTCCGATATGGCCACAGTCTGTCTTCTGGTCAATCACCTATATTCCAGTTACTGACCAAAGCATTGTGACAAACTTTTAAAGTGCTTTCAAATGCTGAGTTCATCCCCCAAATTTACTGAGATATTGTTTTTATTTACTTTTTCATTCCCAGACATCCTTAATGTTCTTAGAAGTACATCACCGATGTTAGTGCAGGAACATTAAAAGCACCTCAAAAGCACCTTCCAGAATCTTTTTCCATTCTCCTTGGAGGAAATAGTTAAGCACAGAGCTGTTACTGGTGGATTAGAAAGAAATTGGTTGCAAATTTTTATCCAAGAGTCACTGGACTGAGTCAACTCTCGGACTACGCGATTGAAACTCATTCCACAACAGATGAAGAACACAGGTTCTAGCTCACAGCATTTTAGAACCTGGGCTTTGTGATTGCCACCATGCCTGGAAGCAGAAACATTCTGGCAGTAATTAAAGGTACTGGATCAGGAGAATATCTGGTGACAGATGAACGGAACCACATTTCTAGAGGAGTACACTGATTTTCATCAGCTAAGAACACACAAGGTGGAATGTGACTTAATGAGAGCAGGATCAGGATCTGAAATGGCAGTTAAGGGAAGTGAAAGCCCTGGGAGAAGTTCAAATTGATCTGTGCTTGCAGGTTAAGTACAAACAGCTTAATGCAATGCTCTAACAAATTGTTCAGTAGCTTTTTAATTTCAGTTTCTCAGTACTGAAAACGGTATCTTAAGTAAAATTCCGCTACTCACAGAGTACTAATATTTTAGGTAAGACACCTTTTCTCCCCTTCTGCCACAGCACAGTACTATAATCCAGAATAATCAAAGTCAAATTACTGAAATATCTCAACAAGGAAATTCATGACTAAAGCATGATCGTAATCCTTTTCACAACCTCATGATCTTTTGCATGTGACTGTCTCATACAATACTACTAATACATTACTTTGAAACTTTAGTCATGCATCCCTAATTGTGGTGTTTATCCTTGAATGGTACCTTTTCTCCATACCCTAATGGTTAACATTGCTAGTAATCTGTGATCGTGATTCACTGCTGAAACACAAGAACTGAGCATTATCAGACCAACTGCAAAATCAATTGGATGTCTCATTATTTTCTATTAAAATAGTAAGAACCTTAGCACAATATTTGTATTTTCCCATTATATAATCTTCTGGATCTTCTATTGCAATTCTTGTCACAGAACACAGATGTTTATAAAACAAATGTACCCATCATAAAAAAGCCTCAAACAAAACAACTATTAAGAGTTGATTATTTGTTTCTTTTTAAACAAATGTCACTACTCTCTTAGGCAATTATGAACAGCTGTCATCTTTAACCTGCCAGGCAGTATTTGCATGCATAAAATAACCAGAAAGATCAAGTCTGAATTCTATACATTTCAGTGGCACAGAACTGTAAATCACTGATCTTAATATAAGACCATTAAGACTCCCAAATCCCTTCAAAAGGATACTGAAGGGCAGCCTGAGGACAACACTAAACCAAAGCTGAAGAAGATTCTGCCTATCGCTGTCTGCCTTTGCCTCTCTTTATTCACTGAAATATTTGATTCCCTGCTGCCTTCCCTCCATAGTTCACTGATGCTTGTAACTCCAACTGGGATACACGAGGAAAAACTCTTATCCAGCTATGTTCTGTGTAAGAAACCACAGCACCTATAGATGCCAGAGCTGGGAATCACAGCACGTACCTTCCCTGAGCTGTCAAGTCTTTCAGGATGCACTCAGGCAGTGGGACATCCCCACCCCAAGCCAAGTTGCAAAAATAAAGCGAATGCGTAAATTCATGGTGCAGAAGATAAACAGCTCTGCCCCACCCACTGCCACCTCAGAAATCACAGTGCTGCCACATGCACCCCCACCCTCCTTCCTTCAGCAGTGCAAGCAAATCATTCACACTAAACCCATCTCTGATTGCACTGCCACATACAAGATTTTTAGAAGACAGGCTTGAGGTCACAGTACCTGAGCAGCACATCAGCAGATTTATCTTTTCTGTGTGGAAATTTCACAGCTAACGCAGTGACTGCCTATGGAGTTTCAGCTATAGAACTGAATGGACCTTTGAAGAAAGTTGTTTTGTAATCTTTTTTCTTTCATTCAGTTTCACTTGTGTTCCTGAAACTTCTCCACAGTGCCTACAATTTTGACTGTTGCTCTTTTGTAGCACTTTGTGAGAAAACCTCATTTAAAACTGGAGTACAAATACAATTTTGGGGGACAATTTTGCTTATGTTATCACCGACTGCTTTCCTGAAATGCAAATTAGGCTTTACATAAACCAACAAACTTTGATTCAAACAGTGTGGTCATACAAAATTCAGACTCAACTGAAGGTCACATCTTTCAAAAAATACCAAACAAATGCTTTGGCTAAGATAAGAGAGAAGAGAGACAGACGAGAGGTGCTAAAAGCACAGCAATATTCTTACTAAACTAAGATACTCTCCTTGTTCTGCACTCCATGATTCACTTCTGTTAAGAACTGTTCAGAGTAACAGCTTTTATCAGAAATGACAATTCTCTTGAGAAGTGGTTCTTGAAGTAAAGCTACTCATTACGTAAAACCAGTTTTTCTTGCAGATGCCCACCACTTCCACTTCAGCAACTGTGTGATATATGGAAACTCAGTTCAAAAAACCTCCAAAATTGGAAAATCCAGATGAACCTGTTTTTTTCATTGCTTATGTTCCAGGTTTTTACTTAATACCAGAATATCAAGTTCTATTGATCTAAGACACAGTAAGATAAATAGTTTTTTTTTTAAAAAAAGTGAAATTAACATATCCCCATTACCTAAAGACAGTAAGAAAGCCATGGAAGAATTTAATCAAATACTAAACTCAGTTTTCTCAACCCTTAAAAGCTGACCGTTAGTTTTGGGATGTGCAAACAGGCTACAGACCTAAAAAGTTACAATTAACAATATCTAACTTCAGCTCTCACCCATCTCCTGTATTTTCTTCTCTCTTCATTTTCAGTGTACCATGTTTGTGGATTTAAGTAAAACTCATTCATTTGAAAACCTGCAGCCCAGTAGGAGGGGCCCTCTGTAAGAACTTACCATTAACTAATTGATCCGAGCCATGTTTGCAGAGTTAATACCAGATAAGACTTCAACGGTACAGAAAGCAGTTATGCTCAACTGGGCATGCCAGGAAAACTTGTGAAAAATCCAAAATGTGAAGTATTTGAAATGCCAAATCTCAAGTGCACTAGAAACTGATCCTAAACAAAGGCAGTAGCAATCTCCTAGCTTGCTTATCCAAACACAGACATTTGTTTCATTTTAAATGGGGAAAAAGTGGTGACAATCTTGTTATTTGTAAGGAATTGCTGAGTACAGAATCCTTTTCAGAGCTCAAGAGAATACCAAAGCAACTGGAAGTTCTACAAGCATTAGTTCTGCTTATTAAGAATTAATTTGCAGCCTTTTCTACAGCCCATAAACCAACTGTTAATGCACTGAATGTCTAACAGAGCTGGTCTGATTTTGTGCCAATATTCTACTCTCCAGTCAGTTCCTGTTAAGAGACTGGTGCTTGCAAGAACAAGATACTTGAAAAGATGGACTAGTTACACCTGCATGTTGGTATTTGATTTTTCTACTGAAAGTAAGCAAATGCTTTTGTTAGAACTAAGGCTGAAGTTCAACAAACATTTTAAGATTTACAGCAGCAGCCCTGGCCTCCCCCATGGCTTCATTTGTCCATTCCCACTCCCACAAACCCATTTGTGCATACTAGGCACATTTGTTTGCTGATCTGTTCACTCTGCAGCTGTACAACTATATTCTGCTGAAAAATAGCCTAGAAAAAAAAAAGATTATTTTCAAGACAGATGATTGTTCCTATCTGCTTCCCTGTGCAGCTGCACAAACACTACAGCCTACACAAGAAAGCACTCTTGCTTTTGGTGGCGACACCAGCTTGCACATTTGGCTGATCTGAACACAATATTCTGTCTATAACACAATTAAAACTACTGGCCAACTCAGAACGTTCTTTAATGACACTGTAAAAACAGCAGTGGACAAATTTCCTGTTGAGAGTTCTTTCAGAAGAGTGTCCACATTCTTTCCCTGAATGCAATATAATATTTGCAATAAAGTGTTTAAATCAGACACTGTGCTTTTATTCTTCCTATAAATTAAACACCTATACTATGAAGTTATCAGGAGAAAAACCATAAAAGTGTAACATTTGCTGACTGGTAGTTAAATTAAGCTTTTTTTTTTTTTTTCCCCCCTTCTTCTTCATTATTTAGACATGACTAATAGTCCAGACATGTCTTATCTGCTATCTGGCATTCTCTGCATGGGCACCTGGGACAGTAAGATTAATTTATTTATTTATTTTAGCTTTTTTAACAACAGGTTGAACTAGTGAGTAGGCCATTTATAAATCAGCAAGCTGCTGAAAGTGACCTCACGTAGCATGAACATTAGTGCTCAATACAATTTATGTATTTACAGTTTCTAAGACTAGGTACCCGAAAATGTCTTGAGAAAGGTTAGAGCTTACAGGGACTGACGGCAAAAAGGAACAGTGGTAAACTAATATGTTTGCTGAGAAGTGTTTAGGGCCAGGTAGGATGGGGCCTTCAGCACCCCTGGTCTAGAAGGTGTCCCTGCCCCTGGCAGAGAGTTGGAACTAGATGATCTTTAAAGTCCCTTCCAATCCAAGCCATTCCATGAATCTATGATCCTATTTCATCTCATGCTATGCTAAAACACGTGCTGTATGTTAAAAGGCATGGAAGGCCCAGTGACAAATGAGACAGAGACATGTTCCTTTTACATGAGCTATGTCACATCCATGCCTGGCAGGTCACGATTATTCAAGTTCATTTCTGGGATGTGGAGGTTGCTAGTTTTTCTCTTGACAACACTTACCATTGATTCAAATCAGTGTTTTTAAATACGTTTAATTAATGATCCAGCCGCTTTTAGAAGGCTTTTAATTAATGATCCAGACTTTTAGAAGGCTCTCTGCCAACATGCCACTCAGTTTGCTCTGTCAGAGCGCAAACCTGGAGTTTGTACTTGTGTTCTGAACCAACTACTGCTCTTAGGCTAGAACATAGCCTTCTTTTCCTTAGGGGTGTAAAGGAAACTTGGGACACAACAGGCAGCTACTGGAACCCATCACACTGAGTCAGTGGGTTCCTAAAGCTACCTTTGACAGTATTGTGGGACATTAAGTGTTCTGAAAACACCTTGGCAGATTCAGGAGTAACACTTTAGCAGTCCAGTGCGTGACATTAACATTGTACATATTTCGACAGGCAAATCCACCAAAAAATGCCCAACTGAATCAAAATGGGGAGCTTTCACCACATTCCAAGCAGAAGTCATGACACTGCCTAGCTTACTTATTTTAGCTAAGCTTAAAGATCTACATGGTTACCCATGACAGGTCCAGATGACAACCAAGCAACCAAACTGATAGAAATATTTAAAACAAACAAACAAAAAAAAACCACTCACCACTAACTGCTAATATTAAAGCAGGTTCAAAGGGATGAAACTTTTGAGGTGAATGAATAATGCAGGATTTAATATTCAGTATTAATCTTACTGTGAGATTAGAATAAAGGGGAAAGGAAGCATAATCCTTAAGGCCTTCATCTGAAATGCAAGCAGAGATGTCTTCTTAGCCAATCAAACTAGTGCTGGGCTAAAAGTGGAATCTTAAAAGCACTGTTATGTGTTGTGTATTTCCCTGTGTCCATCACCTTACACATGCAGGTGCAGCCCAATAGCAACACAGACAAGCAAGGACAGATACAAAGGGAAGGAAGACTGCATTACCAGTTCTAACACTACATTACAATCAGATATATCTGACCTAGATCATGTTGTGCAGTATCAGAATTTAATCTAGTTCCTGGCTTTTACAGCAACTACAATTCTGTCAGGAAATAACTCCTTTTATCAGGTCCCCACTACCTTTGTACACCTTTCTGATTACACAAAACTTGTCATTTTTTGATAACAAGCAAGAGAACCAAGTTCTTGTGGTTTTTCCAGTGTTAGAAAAAAAGAGCTACTTGCTGCCTCTGACTTGAACACAGGTAATCAGTAAGTGTATCCCAAAACATATCCAGTACTTCGGAAGAACAAGACCATCCTGATTAACCAAGAGACAGGTTGCATGACTAGTGGAGTAACCATTTTCTGTTAAAAATGCCCTCCTTCCTTCCCTCTTTTTTTGCTGGTTAGCTGGCAGTACACCACCCCTTTCACAGTGCTTAGCACATCACAGTCATATTACTAGGTAACTGTCTGGCATCATACTAAAGCTATCCAAAGTGGATGCATGATGTAAACAGGGCTGTACACCTCTTTTAGAAAAATCAAGCCAACTAAAGCTTCTGATCATGTGTTCATCTAAGTAAGAGACTATAAAAAGCCCTCTAGTAGAAGAGGGCTTAACCAGCAAGGTAAACTGACAGAAGTTGATCAAACTGATACACGGCAGCAAAATTAAAGGCTACTAGTTAAAAACTGAGGCTGCTAAGTCCATCTGCATTTCCAGACCTATTTCTAATCTCTAGAATAGCTTGGTTTAAAATATTGTTAAACATAAACAGTATGAGAGTTTCACCCTGAGAACAGACAAACATTTGATTCCAGTTAACCACAGCTGAAGATACCTAAACATCTGTGTGCTGCTAGGAGTCGGAGGCTTTACTAATTTCCAGATGCACATCAGTTTCTTGTGAATCCTCTGATCCCCTCTGTGGTCATGTAAGTTATGATAACTACTCACTAGAACAACATGCTGTCTCCTGGAGGGCCCCCACATTGCCAGGTTAAGAGGCTGAAATACTTCAGTAAGTAGGTTGTCAAGCTGGCACTCAGACCTTTATTGGGTACTGTCTAGCTGATGTGATACCGCAGTCCCTGAGCAGGAAGCTTTCAAGAGAGGGAAATTTTTTTTTACAGCAAAGTTAGTAATGAGTACAGATCTATTCCTTACACGTGAAAAACAGACTTCTCTTCAGACTGCACTTAAAAAAACCCCAAAAAACAAACAAAAACAAAAAACCCAACCCAAACAAAAAAATAAAACAAACAGAAAAAAACCCCAAAACCTCACTAAACAACCAAAAACCCCAACATGGCACTCAAAACCCAAAGCCGACTCTCTCCTCAAAACCAAACCTGGAGATTAATTCCATTAATTTTCACTGCCCACGATTTCTAATGAGCATGAGCATACTGTTCCACAGTCCCTAGGTTCGTTCTGCTGATGTTAAAGATCTGTTTCAGAAATACTTCTGCTTTCTGTTTTCACAGAGCAGCAGCTGATAGACAAATATCCTTGCACTGAGCCACTGCAGTATAAACCTTCTAATAGGTCTTAGCAACAGTGTAATTCTGTGTTAGCACAACCAGCGGACTCCCTTCACTCTCATTTGGCTTCTTTGGAAAGCAGCAAGCTAGAGAGGAGGTGACAGCCAGATGAAAATGAAGCTCTCAGGTGATCAAAAGCTGAGAGGAGACAACAGCTGAGTCATTCCCTCTGTAGCAACAGAGAGAAAAATCAGGAAATGGGGAGATGAGGCAGCACAATGTGATACCTAGAAAATGAGAAGATTTCCAGCATAATGAACCATGTTCCCCAGCATGGGCAGCCTACATGTAATTTCAACAGCCCTTCTCATAAGCTTTTGAGACTGACATCAGGAAGTCATTATCTTCCCAGTCTGTCATGCTGGCTTCCAGTTTTTGGGCTACTAAAATGTGTGCAGAGTTTAGATTATCACAAGAGGTACTGAAACATAAGTGGCTTCAAGCAACTCCTTTCTCACTTTACACATCAGATGTCTGTGACACGAGAAATCCTGGAGAAATGGTACTGATGCAGCAGCAGCGCACAGAGCATGACCAATCTACGGACCGACGCAGCACATACTTTCCTCCTCTTCAGACTACAGTGTAGACAGGACATGGTTTCCAACATTTCATGCAGGTTTGGAAACTTAATCACTTGGTTTTTATTAGCTTTATTTAAGTGCTACACATTTCCTTACCAGACTTTAGTAGGTGCATTTCAAGTAATATCCCCAGTTGTAATCAAAAAATGATGTAAAACAACCGAAATTCTCTCTCCATCAGGTGTTTGTCACTTCAATTTGTATCAGCAAGCTGAAATAACTAGCAAACATTTACAGAATCACAGAATTAACCAGGTTGGAAAAGACCTTTGAGATCATCAAGTCCAACCCACCACCTAACACCTTCTTATTAACTGAACCACAGCGCTATGTGCCTCATCCAGTCTCCTTTTAAACACCTACAAGGACAGTAACTCCACCACTTCCCGGGTTTAAGGTAATTTCAGTAGCCCACCCGCAAAGATAAATATTTTTCAGGTGACAAATTTGTTTTAAATGTTTTCCAAATTAATTTGGGAGTCTCACAGAAAAATAGTATATTACACCCATTTTCTTCCCAAGAACATAAGTTGCTCCCCAAAATGCATAAATTCTTAAATGTTCACAGGACTCTCTTTGCACCGAAAGCTCACAACTATGAGAACTGTGATTAAGCTTTCCTTAAAGTTGTACTGACAATCTCAATGTGCTATGTCAGGTTATGTTCATTTGACAGTTCTGAAATCATGCTAGAAAACAGCCAGTGTTCTGACAGCCAAACAGTAAGGAAAATGGAGTGAGGTCTTCTTTTCTGCTAGTATGTTCCTTGCTAGCACAGGTGGTTAGGCCTGTCCACTCCTGGTTGCACAGCAAAGCTAGTGAAGCTACCATCACCTTTCCACAGTTTCAGCATCATTAAGGACTGAATCTTAATCTTCACGAAAACTGTCATGGAGCTTAGTTTTTAAGTAGCTTGTATTATTTTAGTTCAGTAATCTCATCTCATGAAAACACATACTTATTTCCAAACCCAGACTGATTTCCCTCAGCACTGATTTATCAAGTGCCCATTAAAAACAAACTTACAAAGACAGGAATAAGTGTCACTACAACAGGCACAACCATGATCAAACGAGGTTAGAACTGCATAGCCAAAGCAAACAAGTCCCAACACACTTCCTTTTGGACAACATGGAAGTTCAAGCTGGAAGCTCCTACAATCTAGGCACTGCTTAAACTTTCTTCCTGCTTGTCTTGGCCACTGCTTTGCAGAAAATGGACTACAAAGTATCCAAATTACAGCTACTTGAATCACAAAGGAAATCTGTGCCCGGTTGGATATAGTCACTTTTTCAAGTGCATACACTTGTGCAAGTCCAACTAAGTAAGAACTATGGATCTTACCAGCTTCCTACTCAGTATTTAAAATGAACAGCTTATTAACATGCAAGGCCTAGGTAGCACATCCACTCCCTACTCTCCTGCTGACTTTTCAGGATGTAACTCGATTAAACAGGACTATTTCCAGAACTGTCATAGACAAAACGTCAGAACCATGCCCTGTACTTTTTCATATGAACTTTCTGAAATGTGCCTGAATTACCTTGATCATCCAATTTCACTTTTTTTGTAATGGGAGAAGCAAATGTAATGACAGCTAGGCCTGTTTGTGCAGTTTTGAACCACAACTTCTCTGTATCGCACCTTTTATGACTGACTGGACACGTATTCCAAACTCAGTACCTAGTTTTTATGGAAGCCAACCTGGGAAGCACAAACACCTACAGGAAAAAGGAGTATGAATTAGAACAAACGTGGTTTCTTTACATATGTAAGTTTACTATTTTTATGCTACTGTATCAGTTACTACTACCCAAAGCGACACTAGCACATAGCAAGTGGAAACACATCAAGAATCACTTTTGTTACTAGATCGATATTGCTCCCCATGCCACCAAACAGGCGTTCCATTGTGCATTCTCGAAGCTGCACGAGGTTTCAAGTATCACAGGTTCCTTCAGCATTACAGTACAACATCCTATCGTGATTAAAACAGGAAAAAAAAAAAAAAAAAAAGTAAGAGTGCTGGAAAAGTTACTCCTCTCTTGGAAGAAAAAGTTTAAGAGTAAATACAAACACTTCCACAGAACTCCCCTCCAAAAAGACAAGGATAACTTAAGATTTTAAAAGAGTGATTTTATTCTGAAGTTTAAGCATTGTTTCCAACAGACGCAGCATTAGCAGCAGAAAGTTCCTTTCACTATTTCTGTGTGGGCTGCATTACAGCCAGCAACAAGATTCGACCCTCCCATGCCTTTTTTTTGAAGGTTATGTGCAGGTTACAACCCAAATCCAATTTCTGCAGTTATCAACGCTAACTGAAGAGCTTCAAGCCAAGCAAGATTTAATTGCGTGGCTTGAATACTCACCACCACCATGCTGCCCCCGAACAAACATGGCAAAATACCATGGAAACCCCTTAGAAAGACCTCCGACTCTCGCCCCTTTCCGCAGCAGCCTGTGCGCCACGGCAAGGGCCGGTCCCTTCTCCTTACACTCTCAGCCTCCACGTGGCCGCAGAGCCGGGGCCCTTGCAGCACGAAAGAAGAGACAAGTGGAAGAGCAGAGACGGAGGCAGCGCTCGGTGCTGCTAGGCCCCGAGCAGCTTCCCCAGGCCGAGACCCCCGCCCCTCGACCGACAGTCGCATCCTCCATGCCTCGCCCCCCAACCCCCCTCCCGGTTTTTCGCTCTCCGCCCAAAACGGCTGAGGCATACAGCCCCATAGCCGCCGCCACTCCGTTCTCTCGCCGAGGAAGAGGAGGGCCGGGAGTGGGGGGTTACCTGCAGCATGGTCGACTCGCGAGCGTAACGAGGAAGAAAGGGGATGGGGGGGATACGCCAGGACGGCGGCAGCACCTCGTGCTCCTCTGCCTCGGGGGGTGGGGGGAAGGCCGGGCACGGCTCCCAACCTTCCCGCACATACACAACCCTAATCGCCGCCCCCCGGACCCCCGCCGACCTCACTCGCCCACCCGCGTAGCCCCAGGCCCAGCCAAGGGTCTCGCGATGAGGCGGCCGTGCCGTCTCGTTCCCCCGCATGCCGCTCCGCATCCCGGGAAGGTGGTGTCCGCTACTGCCGATCGTCACCGGCACCTTCTCGTCGTCCGCAAGCCCTGCCGCCACCCCCCTGCCCCCCAACTCGCCGCCGCCGCCAGCACCGGGCCTGTCGCCACCCTCTCCGCCGCGCCGGCCGGTTGTGGGGGAGGGAATGTAAACAAATGGGGTTTTATAGCTACCTCACTCGAGTGCCGTGTGCATCTCCCTCTCCGCTCGGTACCAAACCGCCGCGGCGCCTCCTCCTCCTCCTGCAGCTCCTGCTGCCGCCGTCGATACGCTATTCACCAACCACAGCTACGCCAAGCCCTGACGCGCTCTGTCACACTCACCCCTACGCACGGTGCGGAGCGGGCTGCTTTACCCAATGCGGAGCCATTTTCTCCCTTACTCCCCCTCCCCTGCTCCACCACGGGATACGGAAATGGCGCAGCGGCTCTCGCTCCCCCCTCCCTGCGGCGGGTTGCGCTCATCACTCAAACGCTGGGAGCCGGCAGGCGGCCGGGGCGGCGGGAAACGGGACGGGAAGCGGGGCGCAGCCCTACGGCAGGAGCGCCGCAGGCCCAACCAGTGTTTTATGCGGCGCCGGCGGTAGCCGTACCGCCTGCGTTATTTGTTCGGAGAGCGCGGCGCGCAGCGGTCGCGGAGCCTGCGCAAACCCCCGGCCATTGAGAGCCTTGCGGTACCCCTGATAGGGACGCTGGGCTGTCGCCCGCGTCTCGGGAGAAAGGGAAGGAAATCGGGCGACGGCTGCGGCGTTGTGCGCCACAGCGGAGAGTGGCCTGGGCCGCTGCCCCGGTGCAGGGGCGGCAGCTCGTCCTAGGGCAGAGCCCACCGCTGCAGTGCTGGACGAGGCCTTCACTGCCAGCTGTGCAGCCGCGGAGAGCGCTGCCGGCTGCCCATAGCGCGGGGAGAAGGGGTCCCACAGGGTTATTTGCTGGGTAAAGCTCGGCTTTCGTACCCAAGTAACTATGCACCAGCCGGACATGTGTTAAACCCCCATTTATCTAAGAAAAAAGCATGTCAGGCTTTCTTACGTAGTAAAAGCAGAAGTTCAGCTAGATTGTGAACATCCCCCCCCTCACAATATATGGGATTCCTAGACAGGAGCTACAGAACTAACAAAATCCCAGAGCGTCACACCGTACGTAAATTAAAACCCTTCCTGGAACAACGCACAGTGTCAGTAGACATCTTGGTTTGTAAAGTAAGACGTGCAGGGTACAGCAATCTTTCACGTCAAATACTACTCAAACCAGCTTGTTTTGTAGTGATTATTTGTATAAAGTACATTCAAAGGCCAAATTACAGTTGTAGGAACAGTTCATTTTTTTTTTATGCTGCTTCATTTTTCTGAGAAATCTACACACAATTTCCACCTCATTATCTTGCAAAAATAACATTCCACAGCAGGCTTCGCTCTACAAGCAGAGCAACCTGCCTTCTACCGTGTAGTCATACAGTTACCTTCAAGATTCATACTGCCTAACTGATTCACCTAAACACTTCTAAACGTGATCTTTGTTAAACCAGCTGATTTACACCAGCACTACACCAAGTCTGGCCTGGCAGAGCCAGAATCCAATCCTATCCATAGCCCTATCTCAATCCAAGCCTTACCCAATGGTTACCTGCCCCAATCACCTTTGTGCTTGGTGATAACATTCCTAGAAAACAAAACCAGTTTGAAACCTAAAAAATCTAATGGGTTAATAGTGCTTGTTTACAGCCAAAAGAGAATTGGTATTTGTAAGACTGAGAAACATGTAAGCATGATACTGAAGTCACACCATGGAAAAAAAACAGATGAAACTTCTCCAGATCAGATTAATATTAATTATAATGAAGATAATGTAACAAACTGCTAAAGACTCCTATCAAACCATCATGGACCTAAAGACTACATACGCTTTGTGTGTTATGCTACACTAATCTTTATGTACGTGATACTGGACCTTTACTGAATTTTCCAATTATTCCCTTATTTTTTTTTTAAACCATCATTTTCATGTCTCAGTGACAGACTTTTTAATTTAAAATCTCCTCCAACACCTTTTTCTCTCTTTAGTATTTATTTTGAGGGAGGAAAATAAGGAAGTCTTAGGGCATGTTAAAGTGGTCATGAAGTTCTACACCAAACCGTTGCATCAGATAATTTGTACATTACTGTGAATTATTTCTACCTCAGAGCAGGTCCTTTATCTCACAGAATTACTGCACTGCAAGTAAAACACAGATCTGATTCTGACCTTGATCATAGCGACCTACCACAATTCCCATTGTTTATCACTGATTGTGCAGCTGTTTGGTCTAGAAAGAAATCCATTGAACGCAAAGAATAAAAAAAAATGTGAAGTTCTATGTGCTTTCTTCCTTAATTGTGGAGGTACTGGTGCTACAAAGGTACTTTCCAAAGATACCTTTTTTTAAAGGTATTTCTATAGTAGTAGTTTCTCCTTGCAGAACTCCTCTTCTCTAGTTGCTACACACTCTAACATGTTTTCTGTGTGTTTTTGAGGCCATTAATAGACCTGTCAGCACAATGAAACCCATCAGTGAGTCTCACCTTGGACTATGAGTTAGGCTGTAACCTTCTCAGTCTGCTGAAGGCATTCTCTTGATAGGCTTAAAAGACTATTTATACTGAGAATATTTTCCTCAGTAGTTGTATCTCACAGTTAGGTTACTTCTCTGTGATTTTAACCATATGTTTTAGTACAAGAACTGCCTGCCTGCTCATCACTACTTAAAGTACAAGTTTCTGTATCTCAGCTTCAGAAAGCTGTGACAGAAACCTATTACATCAAGGATTAACAGGAAGAACATAAGGTGAAGGAGTATTTGTCCTTGTAAAGCACGTGGAACAACTTTCTGTGCTGCAGGGTAGCTGGTACAAGAGAGCAGAGCAGCCAGCACCATAAGAGCGCTGACAGTGTGAGAGAACACAAATGTGTGCAACAATACCAGACTGACTTTGCAAGCTTCAAACAGAGCAATATGTTACTATGCTTTTTGAACAGAACCGGAACCCACGAGGTTCCATCTGAATATGAGGAAAAACTTTGCTGAGAGGTTATCAGAGCCCTGGAGCAGACTGCCTACAGAGGTTGTGGAGTCTCCTTCTCTGGAGAGATTCTAAACCCACCTGACATTGTGATCCTGGGCAACCTGCTCTGGGTGTCCCGCTTTAGCAGGAGTAGTGGACTGGACGAGCCCCAGAGGTCTCCCCAACACAAATCCCATGATTCTGTGATGATACAGGAGATACTTTCTTTCCTCATTGCATAATTACCTAACCTGGATCTCAAAATATGACCTGTTGACAGTTGTCTCTTCTGCTTTACATTTACTGCTGTACCTACTGTAACACCATATGTAGTTAGTTGTATTGCAGAAACATCCTTGCATTTGCCTGCTGGGTGATTTGATATGTACTCATTCCCAGACTAGAGAAGTGGGCACTAAGATTTGAGTGCTGAAGCAGCAAATACTTTGCCTGTCGCACAGACTTCAGTGAAGGTGTTGAAGCGTTACAGGGAGATTAAGTCTCCCTACAAGCAAGTAGTGGTTCTGTGATTAAAGCTCGTATGTGGAAGTGGGCAGTGTCGTCCTCAGGGCTTCCGCTGCCTCAAGACTACTTGGCTTATTCATAATTAATTTTAAGCCCAAGTTTATTTAACTCTGAGAGCATACATTAAAAATGGTACTTTTACTAGAGACTGCATTTGCTTTTTTCACATTCCTGCTAAACTGGGTGATCTTGTTTAAGCCTTTGCCTGGCAGATAACAATTAAGTTAGTTCTGGCTGGTTTCAACTGTCTGAATTCCAACGACAATTCAAAGTAGGTCTGCCTCATTTTGCACCAAGTAGAAAGTACGATTCCAGACTTCCTTTACTTGTGAGATGGGGCAAAAAAAAGAGAAATCCACCGAGCTTTGTTTTTTTTTTTTTTTTTAAAACAATTTGTATCCTCCTCTTACAACAACATGTACATCCTCCTCTGCTCAAACAAATAGAGCTGGGCATTTGTGTGGGTTTTGAAGAAAAAAAATATCTATGTCAGTGACAGTTGTGTGTGTGTTTTTCGGTTAGTTGCTTGCTTGCTGTTGTTTCACATGTCAAAACAAGATACAGGTTTGCAGATCTTTGTTTCGGAAGTTTTGGAGTGGGAAGAGCCTGAGCTTTTGGGGTTTGGTTTTAAATACAAGCTCAATTTTTTAGTTTAAAAAAAAAACCAAACTTTTTTTTTTCATTGGTTCTAGATCCAAGGTCATACAAATATTAATAGACATAAGCAAAAGGGTGTGATGCTTCAGCAACAGCTAAAATATTTGTTCCACACAAAGCTTTTTTTTTTTTTTTTTGCAAGATGGGAAAAAGCCAGCATGACTTGTAGACCTTTGGTTCATTGTCCAAAGCTAGCAAATACTAGTATAGGTTATCCACTGGAGAACTCCTGCCGGGCAAATTTTACTCTATTAAATTACTCTCCCTTTGTTTTGTTGTTACTTTGTTTAAACATCTTGTCAGTCTTACTGTCTGAAGCAGCCTAAACCCCTCTCATTGGACCTGAAGCACACAGGAGTTCCTGATAGCAGGGCTGGGATAAGATTCAAAATAGAAAATCATAAAAAGTGAGGACAGTGTGTCACAGCTGCCTTCCTTGCTTGCAAATTCAGGTTTATTAGTGTTTATCCTATTCTATCCTTCCTGCCTGTTGCTTCTGGCATCTCTGTGCACTAGTTGCAGAAAGATCTCAGCTTCATACCAAAGGATATGATGGGAGGCAAAGGCCAATCAACTGCTTCCTTCAGCATGTGACTGGGGTGAGATGCTGAGCACGAAGAACTTGTAATCATATCCAGAGGAGAGCTCTTTATCAATAAATGTGGGGTATTCTCTGCTGGAGCCAGGCATGGTTCAAAACATTCAACAAAACTCTGCTGGCTGGGTGAGGTCAACTGAAAATTCCTCTGAAGGTTTGCACTTCTGAGAGCAAGCTGAATGACTTCCAGAACTTAGCCACCTGACCGCAGAGGAAATACTGACTTTAATCTCTTCCCATACTGAGGAATTTGTTTGACGCCCTCTCCTCAAACAGAATGGAAACATTTCATGATACTGTCCCTGACATCATTTGAAAGAACCAATGACCAGATGAAAGTAAGACAATGCAGGTCAATATCTTCTATGTCAGCCTCTGCTAATTTTTAACCACTACTTTCATAACTGGCAGTGTTTATGTATAACCTAAACCTGTATGAGTCATAGAACCATCCCTCTTCTAAAGCTGGATTTTGGTAGGCAGCTGGAGTGAAGTTCCCCATTCACCTCTGTGGCATGTGGAAGTGGAAATGACAAACTTCAACCTTCTGTGGTTCTTGTCATCAGCAGGCAAAATCAGGAAGCCAGAACACCCGTAAGTTACTGACTGCCTCTTTTGAATGTGTCGGGGAGGGGCTGATCACCTATGAAATTTCAGCTCTGAGCTACTGCAGACATACTTCAGTAACTTAAGCATGATTGAACAAGCAAGGGTGTCATACAGCTTCATCACTACTTTACCATGGATCTAAAGCTTCAAAGGAACACAGAGAATATGGGAGACATGGACATGCACTGACAGGGAGAAGAAACAAAGACATTGTTTGCAGAAATAAAGCAAATCATTAAATGGGTGTTTTGTTTGCTTTTAAATCAACTGTAACAGTAGCAAAATCTAAAGTCAACCAAAAGGCTCAAAAAAATCAAAAGTTATCGATCAGATGTAGGGAAAGAGGTAGCTTAAGCTTGGCTGTGTTTATCCTCCTATGCCTGGTATTTACATAAATGGGAATTGGAGGACACAGTAGGATGCTGGCCTTCAGGTTGCCATCAGTTTTAAAAGTAGATAAAATTAAAAAAATACCTTGGCTTTGAAATGCTGGCATAGACTGCAGCTGTTGGGCTTTTCCCTCATATTTTGCATGGTTGTATTTGTTCCATCTCTATTTCATACTGTAAAAGCACATTAAACTCCCATTTCTACAGAAAATAAGGAGGCTCCAGGAGGAGTAAAAGTGACATTAGGAAAGAGTCCAATTTCCAAATCTTTAGCTACACCATTTGACAGTACTGCAAGGTGCTACAGCTTTATTTTCTATGTTGCTGCCCCAAAATGCTCTGCACAGTTGGGTGGTAATTGCAGTTTTAATGACACAAATAGGAGCGTGGATTTAAGCATAACCAGCTACAAAGACGTGAGTATACGTTAGCTGACAGTCAAAAAGATGAAGCACAGGGACATGTAGAATGTGGTCTAAATGACAAGAAATGTGAACATCAGAGATGAATGCCAGTGAAATTACTTGGAGAGACAGGCTGTGTGGATGTTGCACACCTAGAAGCTGGGAGGAGAGGAGAGAAATGGGAAGACCTGTTTCACGGCTATTTTTCAGCTGCCTGACTTAGCAGCCCCACTTGATGCCTGTAGGTGTAAAGCAGCAGTAACTCAACTGAGAGCAAGCTGTAGCAGCAGTAGCAGGACATAGTAACACAGTGATGAATAAATCCCATTATCTTTCAGAAGAGGAAGTGCAGTTTGGAAGCTTTTCCTCAGGGCAGCATGGGACTAGAGAGACTACTTGTGAAAGAGGGGATGCAATGATGCATCTTTACTGACACCTTAGGAGATGTATGTGACTTGCATCAGAGCACTGAGAGAGCTCTGAGAAGACCCAAGGGTAGGAACTCCAGTAAACAAGGAAAGAGAAAACAAGGCCATTTCTGCAGTGGCTGGGTTACACTAACAGTGCTGAGATAACTGATGGACTGTCAAACTCAGGGAAAGCCAAGAAGTCTCAGACAAATTTAATGCCAGTTTTGTCAACACTGAAATTGAGAAGCAAGATGAAAAAGTTATATTTTGAAAATACTTGTTTTCACTCATTCTATTTTGTGTCTTTCCAGCCCTTTTGAATAACCTTCCCTTTTATCTCTCACCTCCCACTTTATAAATGAAAGTAAAAAAGTCATTCCTTATACACAGAGGATAAACTCAGATGAGTCTCTCTGCTAGCTCAGATGAAGTTATTTTGGACTTCAACAAAATCATGCAGATTTGAGTTGATGCTTTTTGTTGGTGAAGCAGAGCCTTCCAAGAACATAGAAAATAAAGTGTTGGACAGCAAAAGTTGTTTTATGTAGCAGGTTTCCATTATTGGATGTGTACCAGAATGCTCCACAAGCATGCAGTGATGTTCAAGACTGAAAATTAATTGATAAACAAAATGAATACTAGTGGCTTTTGGCCAGGTAAGGGTAGAATTGAAGCTCTTTGAAGTAAACTGATATTTATTTAATCATTTAGTCATGGTGCCACCTCTCAATAAATATGTCTTCTTGTGGAACTGCTTCCAACAGGTGGCTTTCTCCAAGCATATGAAAAGCATATCTGTAGAACTCCTGAATATTTTTTTTTCGGTCTAAGTCACCGCTGGTGTTTCTTAGCTATTAGAATAATTATTAGAATAAAAGACCCATGAAGGTCTTCGCCCTGTTCATACAGGAGAGTGGGTAGTTAGTAAAAGCAAATCTCACCGTAGCTTTAGCCTTTCAGATCAGATCACTTGGATGCTTCAACAGGGTTGTCGGAATCACAGCCACACTTGTTACAGTGTTTACTTCAGAGAAACATGTCTCCACTTACTACAGGTAGTTTAGTATAACGTTTTGTAGGTGAGTAAATGCTGTAATTCCATTCACGGTTTCAGAATTACTTTTCTGTTCATTTAATTTTAAATAAATGAGACACAAATCCACTGAATTAACTGCAAGTGAAATCTGAAAGCCTGTAATCCCTCGCATTTCCAGTTCACTAAAATTCAGAGAATAAGCTTCTGCAGCACAACATAACATCCTTTGGCAAATTAATACATACAATGAAAAGAAGGAAATTGCATGCAGAGTCTTCAAGACATTGTTTCTTAAAACTAAACAGAAACTAAAACTAAAGTCAATACTTACTAATAATTTGCAAGGAAGCTTGGAACAAGAATATTTGAGTGAAGAGAGACTTGAAAAGACATTGCTGGGGGCTTTCCAGCTCACAGGTTCCTGGGCTGGGCTGGCTCATTGCCACATTCCCATGTGAAATGGAGGACAGATTCTGGGAAATTCTCATCCCAAAACCTGCTCACGGAGTTTTACTGAAGTTTATCTGAAATGAGCGAAAAGTGCTTTGTTTGGACAGTGTTTGTGTTACAGGGTGTGTCAAATACACAGGAATTCACTGCTGGTTTCCAAAGGGGCTTTGGTTTGAATCTTAGCTACAACTCTCACCCTAAAAGAAGTACACAAATTTTGGACCCAGAAGACATCGACAATATCACAGTTATTAATCAGATGAAAACAGACTTGGTGGTGCAGCTTCTAAACAGCAGTAAATCAGAAAACAAACTGCCAGCCATGATGTGCCTGAACATACTGTGTGCACACATGTAACAGAACAGAGCAGGACACTTACAGGATATTGGGTGTCAGCTCCATCACTCAGAACAGTAATGTCTTGTCGTTTCTGTCTCCTCTTCCTCATTTACAGGAGGGCCAAACTGCATGGCCTGTAAGTCACTTCCCTTAGCAGGAATCATTGCTACCAGTGCAGTTTCTTTTTTCAACTACTGCATTTTTATGGAACCACTTGCACAGGGTATTTTTATTTATTGTTATATTGAAATGGAACCTTGATCTACTGAAAACAGTGTTGTGGTAGTGCTCCAGGTCTAGAACAAGAGCCAGTGTTTTCACAGGAGGACACTTCAAACTGCTAGATGAGAGACTGAGCTGATGAGCACTGAAAACAAACCTTCATGCTAACATAACCTGAGCAGCAACTGCTCAGAAAGCCAAGTGAGGATGAAATAATGACTTAGACACTTTGTCAAAGGCAGGTGGAATTGCCCCAGAGCAGTGTTATCTTCCTCAGGTATCCCACAGGAACCACTAGTGAGGTCACTCATCCCAAAGACAACATACAACCCTGCTCTATTGTCCAGAAACAAACTGGACTGCTTTCCTAAGATCTGAGAGATCTAGTAAAAAAAAAACCAAAAAAACCCCCAAAAACTTGGCCAGAGAGACCTTTTCTGAGAAGATTCAGTTTCCATAAAGCAGTAATTTGTATTTGCAAGAATCTCAGCAGAAGTAGTACACCACCTTTCTCCAAACATCACTTAAACTGATGGTCTCATCTGTACAGAGGCCTCAAAGAAACAGACGTTCTGGTTTCTGGTTCTTGGAGAAAACAGACCAGCAATTCTGTTCCTCTTGGTGACAGCATTGCCACGTGCTTTTCAAGAGAGCATAATCTGTCAAATTTCCAGCTGTTGAGGCAGCTGAGAAACATTTCCACTGTAAATAACAACTAATCTGCTTTTTAGGTAAAGCAGAGAAGAGCAGCATACTACTTCTCTATTCAATGACTTCTGTGGAAGGAAAATCTCTTTTAGAGCAGAGGGATCTTCCATCTCTGACTCTTTTTTTCCCCTCTCCTCTAATTCTTCTTATTGGCATTACCAGTGTAGCTCTAGAAGAATCCCATTAGTATTAGGACATGTCCAAATTATCATCTGAAGGTTTTTTGAAGGTCAGGAAACATAATACTTAAAACTAGTGCTGATGGTCCCTCTGGCAGCACTTCCCAAGATGGAATTGTAACTAAATAGTGGCAAATAAAACAAACAAAAAAAAAACAAAAAACAAAAAACCCCAAACCAAAACAAAACACAAAAACCCAAACAAACCAACCAACCAACCAACAAAAAAACCCAAAAAAACCCAGATCTGTTCCTGCTAAGGGCTAAAACTTAAGGTATTGGGTATTCATTGCCCGGTCTCACTACAGGGCTTTGAAGCCTCTAGCCACTGACTGTTATTACACAGCATCTCCCTCAGCCAGCCACATACTGTTGATGTGGAGGACACAATATATGTGTGTTCTCTTCCTGAGATACTCATCAGGAATAATCTTCCCAGAATGAAGTTTAAAAGCAGTTTTCCTTCAGTACTATACAGGAAGAGGCAGCTTGAGAGCCCTTTCCTATCTGCTGCTTGCAGAGTGGCACAGCCTTTCACAGCGTCACTGAAGTTAACGCTCTCATAAAACCGGCTGCTCCTCCATGGACTTTGCTTGCTTTAGCCTGACTTTGTTTTCAGTAGATTCAAATTTAGCAATAATATTTTTACTGTGTTGAAACTCTGAAGCTCTGAACATGTTTTTTCCAAAAACCAGAGAGGAGGCAAAAAAAATATTTTTCTTTAGTTTCACTTTGTCACATTGTAGGAAGAGAAGCAGCAGACCTCAGAAACTTCTCACAAAGCCAAGCTGACTGCTAGAGCTTTTTAGAGACGTTAGGTCAACATTGAGCTTTAAAAAGATATAAAAAATATGCAATGCTGCTTCGTTGGCAACTTTGAAGGTAGGATTTAATACAATTTAGTAGACTGCAAAGCATTCACAAACTACAAGGTAGGAATGATTTCTGACTGCTAAAAAACAAGCATGCCAGATGAGTGTGACAGTTTTCTTCCTTACTTATACATTATCTTTGGCAGAAGGACATTTTCCATCTGACAAATGTGTAAGCTGCTGGAAAAATTGAGGCTGGTTTTCAGGTGGAAAAAAAGAGTCCTGTGGAGACAATGGGATGCCAGACCTGCCTCCCTCCACCCAGCATTGTGCTTGGGGCTGGTGCAGTTCCAAGGGAGTGTGGAAAAAAGATTATTTGCTTTCTGTTACCCTAAAGCAATCATTTCCAGTAGTCACCTAGTGAATCTAAAGGAAGTCTGCTTTGTGTAATTTTTCCCCTGAACACGATGCTAGAACAAGTTTGCAAATGAACATGGTACTTACCCTTAATCAGGCTCCAACTCGAGGGTGTAGAACATAACTGCTGGCCTTACACAGCCAACTGCTTCTCCCCCTCAGTTGCCTAGCAGCTCCTCTCAAATCAATAGGAATGTAAATGTGCTAGAGTGAGGCAGAGCTTTAGGGTCCTGCTGAATCATGTGCTTTGCATGTCACAATCACTACTGAAAAATGTAGTGGTTGTCATACACCAAACTAGGATGAGAACATTTGTTCTTGCAGCAGGACATGAAGCTGGTGTGCCTGCGAATGGTGGTGGTAGAGGTAGTATTTTCTGCCTTGAGACTACCAAATATTTAGATCTTTTCCATATTCTGCTGTTTCTGAAGAAGCCCAAGATGTTAGAAGCCAGGTATATTGAAAGCCAAGTTATTTAGGTACACTGCATACACATGGAAAAAAAAAAAATTAAAAATCTTGCTTTCTGCCAGGCATATGCCACCACAACAACCATTTTTAAGCACACTATATAACACTGACTGCCTGGTAAGATCATAACAGATTGACCATAACCCTTTTGAAATACAAGTGTTTAGTGAATGTATTTGGACAGCTAAATTATCTTCTTCGTTGCTACTGTTTATCTGTTTAATGTCTAAACTCTGAAGAGCAATTCAGGAGGCAGTGATGTAATTGAATTGTTTCTTTTTGAGCTGCTTCTGAGCGTGTGTCATTAAGACTCTATACCTGAGTGGTGTGAATATAGTCCTGATGAGTCCTTAATGACCTTTGATGAACACACTGTGTTTGTTTCACTCACTCATTATACATCTGATCCAGCTCTATTCTTCAAGCACTCCATGTGTCTACTCTTTTTTTTAATCTGACTGTCAAGAGGTCTTTAATAATCAAGCTGCCTTACAGTCAAGAACATGTCTTGCTAGCCCTGCTACATGCTATTGAGAGTGCTTGATGTGCAATAGGCCTGCATATCACCTCCACTATTCTGAGAGCTTTAGCTTCTTAATTAACAAAAATGTACAATACATCAGATATCTTGGGCCCCGCTTGTCAACTAAGTTCCTGGGAGAAGACAAACAAATTTTAGTCTGAAAATATAGACCTGCATTTACAGATTTATTAGTTCTGTTCACAAGATGAAGGAATATTCTCTCCCTGTCCTATAGACATCAAAGGCAGCAGAAAATCCCAGTTGGCTTCCTTGTTTAATAAAGTAACCAAATTCTGCCCTTGAATTTACAGCTACAGACCAAGACAGAGTTAGGAGGATTAGAGCAGATCCAAATTGTGTCTCCACTTCTTCAACTTTCTTGACAATTCTGTATTTCATTTTTTCATTGTCTGGTAACATACTATCTGCTCAGCTAGGATAACAGAAAGAAATGAAATATCCTGTTATACTTACTGGGTATCCTGGAGATGACTGGATTCTGTCTTGACAGGGGAGAAAGGAGACTAAAGATTTTACTGTCGTATAATGTGAAGCATTCTCTAAGCCTCTTAGCCACAGCGGTGCCACAGAGGCAACTGGGGGTGACATTTTATGGACAAGGAGGTCCAGAATACGTGGAAGATGTTTATAACATGAGATTGCTACCAGGAACAGACCATGAAACAGGGCACTTTTGGGAAAAGGTTTGTCATGAAAACTGTGCAAAATTCCTGCCTTTGGCTTTGTGGATTCCCTTGAGATGGTTTACAAACAAAGGGCCCCAATGTGTGTAAAGGACATGGTTATGTAATTGTGAAGTAGTATCTGCACTGCAGTAGTAAATTATTTCCTTTCCCCCCCCCCCCTTGCTTTAGACAATAGACCATCAAATATCAGAGAATGAAGAGAGTTAACGTGTTTCCCATTGCTTTCCGATCAGTTTTGAGAGTAATTGTAGTTAGTTCAGACGTGATACCAATATTCTTTGTGCTTCTGCTGGGAACATTGCACATATAGCTAAATAGAATTAGATAACTAAGGTTTAGCATACATCAGTTGAGCGTATATAAGATCACATACATATCAACCATCTATCTTAAGAAGTTGCTTCAGCACTGCACGTTCAGTTTAGGCACAGGCGCCTTGCTGTGCTCGAGGTGCATCAACGTTATTCAAACCAGGGCAACTGATCCATAGAATAGAATTATTTGCACAGGTAACTGAAACAAATTAAACTCTTGCCATTACAAACCCATACTTTAGTGCTAAGTCATTGTTCAGCTGGGATAGAAAAACTTGAGAAGTGACATGGACAGAAACTAAAGTTGGACCTTTCTGTGTTGCAGTTTAAAGTCTGGTTTTGGATGCTCCTAATCTAGGTTTATGTTGTTTTCAATACTGAAGTCACATTATCCCCAGAAGTTTGGAAGAACATTCTGATTACAATTACTCTGTTAGGCTCGCAGAGCTTCTACACAATCTAATTACAAAAAAAGTGACTGATTGAACTCAGAAATAGTTAAGGGATGAGAATTTAAACAGGGGTTGTAAATTAAAAATAATTTCAGGTAACAGCAGTAGCCAGAAAGAATCTAATGGCTAGGCACAGGGGACTAATTTATGTGCAATCCCTGAGGTAATGAGTGAGACACATTTTAATGCAGAGCAGTGCCAAAGAATGAGATAGGAACAATGAATAGATATTTGCTGATAAGAAACAGACAGAGGTGCGATGTAAATATATTTACAAATGCTTAGGAAGAATCCTTTAAGGCACAATCAGAACTTAAGGCCTGAATTCTGGAGGCGCATAGCCCTTGCCTGCTTTTCTCTCCAATACCTCAGCCTAGGCTAAGCAGAGTGGCAGCACCAGCAGCAGAGAGAGTCATTAAGTCTAGCCAGTGCCTATGCCTGCTTTTGGATATCAGCTAATGGCTTGAAGTGTCTAGTTATGGGATCAAGATCAAAGTTTGATTATCTATGGTCATTAACAGGTTTGTTTGTTTGTTTTTTTCCCCCCCAAGAGAAAGGTTCTTGGTGTCCTTCCTGCCAAAATCCAGTTTGGGCTGTTGAAAGCTCCCTCTCCAATGCAACCAGGCTTTGCTACCACCTGTTTTATGGAAAGAACATTGTGCTGCAGAGTGTGCATTTGATAGTTAAGATACTTACTATCAAGTGCCCCTTTTGCAATACCTCCTGCCTTTCACAAGCAGGAAGCTCACCGTTGAAGGATCCTAAAATTCTAAGTATTCTCTGTTTTTTCACAGGGACACCTATCAGCAGGGAGTACTGAGGTTCGGTAGGATCCTAAGCTGTTAGAACTGTATCCTGCCAAAGTGACTAATGGTGGCCCACATTAATCACCTAAATGAGAAATGCAGCAGCTGCAACTCACCTAAGTATTGTGATTAAATTCTGGACTATTTTCTGGGGACAAAGTCATCTCCACAGTGTCTATGCCTGGAGCTGCTTCGCTCTCGCTTTGGCTAATTATCATTGATGGAAGGTAACAGAATAATTCATTGCATTTAGTGGAATCAAAGCAGAGTTGTGATTCCCAGCAATGGTATCACACTGAAACCTGGCAGATTCTCAAGGAAAGGAAGATGCCACATCCACCTCCTCTCATCCAGCAGCTCTCTGATTTGAGCTGATCAACAGTCAGCAGTTGGCCCTGTAAAAATTTGACAGAGAAAACTGCTAGCCTACAATGTTATTGATGGTTTGTAGAAGATGGAGGTTTGAATCATGCAGGTTACTGCTGCTATCCTTTGTTCCCTTGCTCCCTTTTCCAGACCACACATTTCCCCACAGTAATGCAAAGCCTAGCTCATGCCTATGCAGAAAGCATCAACATTAGCATCAAGAGATCATGCTAACAACCTATTTGGAACTTCAGCTTTTGTGAGCAAGGAAACAGCTGCCATGAACGTGGAAATGTTTTTTTTTCCTGTGTGGCATTTCCCAACAGCTTTACTAGCCATCTACATATTTTGCCAATGAGCTGCTGAAGGATAATGGTAGATAACCAGGGATGCATCTTTCTGCTTTACTCCGAATGGAGGGTTATTCAGCAATATCCAGTTCCTAGCGAGTCTGGAAGTCAACAGGAACCCAAGAACTGAGCTTGGCATCCGTTTTGGCAGGCGAAATACCACCTGCTGAAACACTTTGAAAGGCTGCAAGAAGTAATCTGGTTTGCAACCAGGTTGTGAAACCCTTTGTTCTCACAAAGAATAAGCTAGAGATACTATGCTGTGGTGACGCCAACCGGAGAAGGCCTAAGGATGATGTGAGGTGCAAGGTAAAAGGAAACGATGGTGCTCGTGGTACAGTGCCAAGCTCTGCACCCTTCTGGCACAGTTCCCAGGTACTGGCAAATGATTTGTTTGAAGGTCACCCATTCTTCTGTGCTTAAAGTTTCTGGTGAAGTGTTAGTCATTTACAGAGATATAAACCATCAGAGAGACAGTTTCATGCCAGGAGATCATTAATATGGTTACACTGTGCTCAAGGCTAAAGGGAAAGTAGTTCGTGATGCCTAGTTAAAAAACTTGCATAGTTCACAATTCTCTAGACTCCCTTACATCAACACCCCCACACATATGCAGTTCAAGAGTTAGTATTTTTCACAGGCTCTTTAACCAGCTGAGTTAAAAAGCAGTCACTGCAAACTGCACTTGTACAAAAGAAATTTACAGAGGCTATCAGATTTAGGGACAT
This sequence comes from Ramphastos sulfuratus, assembly GCA_013399055.1. Lineage (NCBI taxonomy): Eukaryota > Metazoa > Chordata > Aves > Piciformes > Ramphastidae > Ramphastos > Ramphastos sulfuratus. The sequence goes on along the minus strand of WBNM01009422.1, from coordinate 38,908 downwards.
AGCCTGTTACCTTATCTCCTCCTCTGCAGGAGTATAATCTTGACAGCACTTCCAGCTTTAAAGTGTGGGAAAAGGGGACAGTCTATGAAAGGAAGTTTCAGGACAAAGTAGTCCTTGATCCTCAATCAGGAAAAGCCTCCTGTTTAAGATGAGGCACTGTGATGCTTTGAGGAATGTAGTGTGAAGATCCTAAGGCCAGTACCAGAACTGAAGGCAGCATAGCTGGCAAAGTGTTTCTGTGGAACTAGAATTAGCTGCTACTCCTTACTTTTGGTGGCGACTGGGTGTGGGGGACAGAGAGGATGGTCCAGGCAGTGGATTTTAGTTGTGGATGCTCTGGTTAATCATTGTAAAAACAGATAATTCCTGGTAAGACTGGAAACATCTTCCACTGAAGACATTTTCTTCCCTTCACTTAGAAACTTTATTTCCACTCCTCCAGTTGTTTCCCCAAGTTTACTGTTATCATCTTTATTTTATGGAATAAGCCTGAGTGCCTGTGAATAGGAGGGTCACGCCTGTCATGCTACTAAGACAGCAGGCTAAAATAACATCAGCTCATGGAAGGGCAGTTTCAGAGTTAGTGGAAAAGCCCTGTCAGAGTACAGGACTTTTTGCTGACAATTCCACTGAGATGCCACTTCTTTTAGCTTCCAATCTCCTTCTAACATGTCCAAAATAGAAAGAATATAGAAACGGCTCAAGTACTAACTCTGCCTCAGACTGGATGGACCTTCTGGTGAGCTCAAAGGGAGCATATTTGCACTTTCCAAAGTTATCTCGTGTTTCTGGGAAAGGCAGTTGTGGAAAAAGCTTCAAAGAAAGAATTCATTAGGCTTTTGAATCTATTGATCAGTTTATATGGTTTAGACTTTCTCCACTACAAATAGACAAGAAACATTGTGGTAAAAGCAGTCTAGTCCAACAGCTGGGCTCCCCATTAGCCTTTGCTGTTCTCTTAAGTCCTGAGTTGAAGAAATAAACAGTCTTTGCTGCATTGGCCTTCTGAGCCCCGTGTACCTTTGGTGTTCATTGGGTCCAAAAATCAGTTTTGGGATTGTAAACAAGGTTTAAAAAAAAAAAAAAAGAGAGAAAGCCAGAAAGTCCTCAATCTATCAAAAAGAAGTAAAAGTTGTAGCTATGGCTCCTCCCAATAGCCAATTAAAGGCTGAGATGTGGTTTAGCTGGCAAGACTGCTTCCCTCCCCAGCCCCAAGGGAAGCAAGTGTTGTAAGTGCTTTGGGGGAGTGGCAGCAGAAAAAAAGAAGACAGAAAATTGCTATTAATATGGGCTTATTTGAAACTGGCCCAAACAAAAAAATCTAAGCAGCTCTTCAGTTACGACCTAAGCTATGGATTGGAGCTGAGCTCTGCAAGCTCATAACCATTATTCACTGAGAACTTCATGTAGTATATTTAAGGATAAAACCTGATGTGCATGCACATGGTTGCAAGACAGCAACCAAGCAGGTGATAGCCTCACATATTGGATTTCTTTCACCATTCAAAACAGTTACACCAAATGATGGGCTTACAAGTGCTCTACAAAGAGCTGAGCACCAGTTAGCATGTGGGAAGTCACCTGTGACATGGCATAAGCTGCAGATTCCTTATGTTCATTGTCTATGTTGATGGTTATTGAACTTTATTTGCAATAGTAACAATCCTATCAATTGAGAACAGGTGCAAGGGAGGACAGAGGTTACATCATGGTGAGGCAATACTGAGTTGTAAAAGAGAAGCCAACTTTGTTCAGGGCCGCATCCTAATGTTAGTTGCTGCAGCCTAGCTGTAGATACTGCTCTTCCCAAGGAGCTGTGTGAAAAGAGAGAGAGCTCTGTCACCTGGTTTCCACTAGGAATGTGCTTATCTGTATGATTTTTATGAAGAAAAGCCTGTGGCATTGCAATATTTTCACTGAGAGTCAGAGTTTAAGCACTACTTCAGAATAAAGACACCAAAATCTTCATGACAGATGTTTTAACAACTGTACATAAGGGCTGTGTGCTAGTGTAGATGGGAAAGAATAGGAGCTTTGAGTCTTTTTTTATTTGGCAACAAAACATGTTTCAGGTTCATGTTGGCTTTCATGGGCACATGAAATGGAAACAGTGTGTTGTTGGGAGAGGGTTGAAGTTGTGTGGAATACCATCCCAAATGTACCCCTCCACCACCACCATTATGATGGCAGCATAATATATTTCAGACTTGACCAGGACCTATGGTGGGAGAGGGTTTAAAAGTTCTTATGATCAGAAGAATGAAAAGTTCGGAAGTGGAAGAACTGCAAGCTTCTAGTGATATTAAATTGAAAGGGAGTAAAATAAGAATGAAAAGCCAGCTTCACTAATATGCAGAGTTTGTCACGTGTGCCAGCATGATCTGGATTTATCAACAAGAGATTACCAGGATCATTGAAACAAAACAAAGAAAACACCAACTTAAACCGTCTGAACAATGACCCCAAAACTACAAATAATAAATTTATTTTCAGTGAAGAATCTGGAAGACACTGTGAGTGGCTGTATTGCCAAGAGCAAAGGATGGAATAGTTCAAATTATAATGGTAAAAGTCAAAGTTTACTATGGGTCCACATAAAGCTACTGAAAATGTACAGCTAATTACAGGCTATAAATGAAAAGGAGAGCAAGCCACTAGCACTGAGGGAAAAGGTAACAAAAACTCCCCCGTACAATAACCAAGAATGAGATCCTCTCACTGGCAGAACGAGTTATGATGCAAAAGGCATCAACACAACAGGCACTGGCAGTTACAATGCACAGTAATTTCCAAAGCAGAGGCTGACTAAAGGGTACAAAGCACATCTTGCCTCCCCCCCCACTCCCCTTCCCCAGTTCTTTAGTGAAGTAGTGACATGAATGAGGTGTTCAAACACTGGCTAGCCATGGCTACTCATTCTTTGCAGGGCACAGTGATAACTTGTCCCTCTGACTGCCAAGCTCAGTGCTCGCTGCAAGCTTCTCATGACAAAAATCCCTAAACCCATCTGAACAAAAAAACAACCCCAAACATTAGCAGCCCTAGACAGAAGTATGGTTCAGCATGAGAAGTGTGTACTGTGCCAAGTTCACTGTAGCCTGAGAAGAGCTGAATTATGCTCAGTTGCATGGAGATGAGCAGTAGGCTGGAGGTGCCAGCCCTTTAGCAATATTCTTCTGTCTCTTTTCCAGGTGGGGGGTAGAGGGGAAGTGGAACATCAAAGTGGCAGGAAGGTGCAACACAGAGTAACTGGACTGTTGAGATCCAAACATCAGAGTTTTCTGTCAGCCACAGTCAAGTCAAATGTGTCTTTAAATGGAACGGCTGGAAAACATCACAATGGGCTGAGCCTCTTGTCAAAGTCCCTTTTGTTTCCACCATGAGTCAGTAAGCATTGGGCACCTGGGCTTTACTGAGCTCTGAAACATCTCACTCTTAACTTTTTGCTTTGGAAGTGCAAGGGAGAAGTTTTCCAGGTTATTGAGAATGAAGTTAAGCAGATTTGGGGGAGAAACTTGAGAAATCTACAACACTTATGTTGCTTTGGTAGGAAGAGATCAAACAAGGCATTACCAGATCAAACATACTTTTCATTCTTTGGAAGCTTTGCTTGATCACATGGCTCAGGTAGTTAATTTAAAAATGAGCCCCTTTGAGTTTCTCACTTTGTTGTACAGATACAAGCAGTTCTAAATACAGCTGAGCATTATGCTTTTGTAAGCTACTGGGTCTCTTAAGTTTTCTCAGTAAAAAGAAATATTAAACCAAACCAGACGTTATGGCTTATTTGATATTCACAACAACAAATCCAACACAAAAAGCATACAAAACCTAAATGACTCCTCCAAATTCAGCATTGGTTAAGTTTACAGATTAAATTTTTCTACCTGCCAATTAAAATTACTTTTACTCCTTAACCCATATCCATGAAGTATCACTACTCAAGAACCAAACTAAAGCTAGGTTTATGTCATAGAGAAACGAGCACAATGGAAAAAGTGAAGTTCCTGTGGACAAACTGGTTTCAAGAACAAATGTTTGGTTTAGTGTCTCTATTAAGGGTTGAATTATTCCTCCAGAGGTTCTAAATACAGTCAGTGTGTTTGACTGACTTAATGATTAGCTGAGCTGGGACTATGGACAGAAAGGCTGAAGGAATAGTAATGGCTCTTGGCACTAGACTTGACTAAATGGAAAAATAGGATGTGATCTAGCTTTTTTATTTCAGAGGAATTAAGGAAACAACAAGAAGGAAAAGGCACTTTTAGATGCATTTCTTTCCAAGTTCATGCCTTGTTCATCCTGAAGTTATAAGCTAACGTGCCATATGCTAAAATTCTTCAGCACCTAGAAGATGGCAAATCAGCTATAAGGTTGATATAGTAATAGCCCTTTTACAATAGTGTGGCAACATGAGGGAGATGGGCTCAGGATTTGATATAGAACCAATGTTAAATACCTGCCAGCACAATCAAAAACCCATCTTTTAGATCCGTTCCAGCTAGGACTAGTTGGTGTATGCTTGTCAGATATGATTAGTGACAAAGAATTTTAAACTGCTGACAGTGGAACTCTGGGGAATTGCTTTTGCTCCATACAGCATTTGTTAACCTCAGATGATGTTTTGAAGGAGGAGCACAATTCAAGTTCATTTTAATATAGAATCTGTTCCAGCAGTCCATTAAAGCATACACTTAACATTTCAAGGCCCAATTACTAAAGTTTGTTCACCTTTCTAGTGCAACTCCTGCAAGAATTCCTGCTGATAACAGCTCACGATACTGATAAAACATGCTACAGTTTGATCTTAGCCTATCTGTTGTTAGTGAAGAGCCACAGTATTTAGTGTAACTTGACTGTGAAAATCCCTGTTTATAAATCTATTAACCTGTAGAGACTAGCAGGTAGTTCCTTCAGTAGCGAAGTGTCCTCCAAAACAGGGTAATACTTTGGGATCCTTACAGGGATGCTGCACTCTCACCTAACACCACACACAAAGAATTAAACACCATAATATAGGCTTCCAAGAAGTTCTGCTCCACAACAGAGGCAGACAGTTGCTGCAGGACTATCAGAAGACATTTTACGTGCACACACTTGCAAGCTCAGTTTTACATATGAAGTCCTCCAGTAAAATCAAAATGATGATTTATGCACATAAAATAACTGTACATGGAAGTCTTCAAAGGCTATGGGCTCTAGTTTTTCCCCACTTTTTCCCCAACTAAGCATGTGAGATTTTCACTGTCCAGTCCCTAGCACACCCTGTTCCTCTAAAGGGCCCAGATTTATCCCATGGAGTGTAAAACAGTGTGCTCCATGTTCACTGGGGGTTGTTTGGCCTGGAGAAGAGAAGGTTCTAGGAAGACCTAATTGCAACCTTTCAGTACTTGGAGAGGCTTTTAAGAAAGATGTGGACAGACTTTTTACTAGATGCAAAGAATAATGATTATATATATATTTGTTTGTTTTAATGCAGCAGGTGATGAAACACTGGCCCAGGTTGCCTAGAGAGATGGGAGAAGCCCCATCTCATTTCAGGTCAGATTGGACTGAGCTCTAAGCGACCTGATCTAGTTGAATATGTCCTTGCTATCTGAAGGAGGGTTGGACTAGATGACCCCTAAAGGTCCTTTCCAACCTAAAGCATCTCATATCGGTGTTCTGATCTCAGCTGGCTTGTCTAGATGTTAATGACACAAAAATGCTTCAGTGAAGAGGAGCTGGTTCTATTTCAGTTAAATTGAAACTGAGTCAAGAGAGAATTGAAAGCACTGGTGTTCTCAGCAGGTCCCCATCTAGTGCTGAATGTTTTGGTTTTAGCCAAGCAGAACTGCCATGAGACAGGAGAGTCTCCATGAACATTGTTGTTCACGGGTTTTAATAAAATATGTTTGAGGTCCCACCACATTTGTATTTCTCACCTGGGAGGTGAAAAGAAGATCAGGTCATGAGAGAACCAAGACTAAGGTAACTTCAGTCATTTGTGAGCACAGAGGAATTTCTCTGGGAAGGAGAGAGAGGGCAAGCAAAAAGATGAAAAGCAGTCCGAGTGAAGAGGGTAGAAAATGAGGGAACAACTCAGGATTTCACACATGCCAACCCTCCATTCTGACTGTTCTGTTTCTTGTTATGGTTTCAAGCTCCCACTAAAGCTTTCACCTTTTCAGTGAGGCACTGGCAAGATTTCTTTCACTAGTGTGCTTGCTCATTTAGAGCCTCTGATGTTAACCTAGAGCACCACCTTGCCATTCATCAGGGCACTTAAAAGTGTGCTCCTTCCTTTTCCCATCCTGTGTTTTGCTCTGTCCTTCGCTAGACCACCGACTGCCACCTCTTAAGCACCTCATGATCTTTCTGTTACAAAGCTGTTTTCTGAGTCATGGCTGTGTTATTACATCTGCTGCAAGCTCTCACTAGACCACCACTAGCTGAAGCTGAAGTAGCAAGGCTCGAACCACCTGTAGGTCAAGAAGGTTGAATACTTCTCCCATGTCCATTTCCATTACTTCACTGAAGCAGAGAGAACCCCAAGAGCTTTAAGGTAATTTCCTGCTCTGCATGAGATTCCTGCGTGTTCCTTGTGTGCTGAGATTTCTGTACTCCCCTTTGCACTGGCTTAATTTTGTCTTCATTCTGCACTATCCCTTATTTATTTTCCTGAAGCTTGTGAATTGGAAACTTTGACACCTAATTTCCTTATACCAGCTTTAAAATTAACATCTGTGGCTCAGTTGTGATGTTAATAAATATTTGAGTACAGCACATAGAGATCTTTATTGTCAGAGCTGAGCTACATTTGTTAATCTCTAGCAGTGCACTATCTCTTCCACCTCTGCTTTCCTCCGTATGGCATCTGATACTGTATAAAACTGCTCAAAGCTTTGCCTCCCTACAGGGAAGCTGGCAAGAGAAAGGGAAGTTAACTGTTCCATCTAGCAAGCTTCCCTCTAGCCCAAAGCCCTGTACAGTCCCACAGGGGAGCTTTACTGTAAGCACATTTTGTGCTGCAGAACATGTGCTGGTTTACATCCTGTTTTCATTTTGTAGATAAAAGTTTACTTCCTAAGCAGTAATAGTGAGGGCTTTTGTGATCTCCTGATTAGACTAGATAAGAAGCCATGTTCTTTGAGCAACACAAATCATCACTGGAGGCTTGAGCTCTACCCAGGGCGCACTGGCTCTCGAGTCCTGCTTGTTGCTCTGCACAGTGAAGTTATGCGGGTCAGCAGGACTACCTTTGCAGGGTTTATTAGGGAAAATTCAGCTGCTGATTTAGCTCCAGAGAAAAACACAGCCTGTGCATTACTTCGGCTGAGTTCCTTGTCTTTGCCTTTGCACTATCACTTCTACAACATGAAGAGACGATGCCTTACTGATGCCTCATTGTTCACCATCTCCACTACCTTTGCGCTGTTTGTTTTAGGCATTTCCAACACCACCGTTCTACAACAATACCACATTTCAGAATATCTAGGACTCCAGCTCACTTTTTTCACCCACATATTCATGCATTTTTCACCCTTCCCCAACATGAGGAAGAACTTCTTTACTGTAAGAGTAACAAAGCACTGAAACAGGCTCCCCAGAGATGTTGTGGAGTTTTCTTCTCTGGAGACTTTCAAGTCCTGCCTGGATGCATTCCTGTGTGACCTGCACTAGATTATGGTCCTGCTCTGGCAGGGGGTTGGACTTGATAATCTCTGGAGGTCCCTTCCAACCCCTAACATCCTGTGATCTTGCACCTTATTGTCCTTGCCTAGCATCTCTATTTTCTGATGATTGGTCTTCCACAGCTTCTCCACTACAATTCCAAATTATTGTAGGGCTGTCATGTCAGCTATTAGTTCCATATTGCTTTAAAATGTTGGGTGCAGTTGAGCCAGCTCTTCATATACTGTACTCCTCATGGCACATCCCATTACATCTGTGGGGTTTACTTCATGACAGGATCCCAGCTTTAGATCAGGGATTCAAGTGGAGTGGTGGGATTCCAAGATGTATACACATTACAAACAGGATTAGTGATGAATTTGATGAATCATGTTATTAACTCTAGCTCATACATCCTAGTGATCCACAGTCTACAAATACAAGTCCACTCTTTGCCTTTAATGTGAAAAACAGTAGCTTCTTCCTCCTCCTCCACACCCCCATGTGATGGTTTGGGAGTTCCCCGCACCCCCCCCAATTTGTAAAATGACCCAGACTAGAACTCGGCTGGCTGGAAGTTAAGGAATGAAGCAATATTTACAGCTTAGCACAATATACAAGCAGATATATACACTATATACAGGAATATTTACAGAAATATACAAGGTAAAGGTAATACAGAAACACAACACCCCTCCCAGAAATCAGAGACCCCAGGAGGGGCTCCCAACCACCCTTCCACCTCCTCCCCACCCCTATACCTTAACCCAAGGTTTGCCTTACACGCAGGGTGAGCTTGGAGGATCAGCCAGGGGAGTTAGAAGAAAAGTGGTAAGTGAGATTACTCAGCAGAGAGGAGAAAAAGCCAGAAGCTGCTAGACTGAGACGTTGTGCCCCAGAGACTCACTTATCTATGTTTTGAGTGCTTATTCTTAAACATCTCAGCAAGCCTATGAGTGAAGTAGACATCACCATTGTTTCCTTTTCACAGCCTATAATTTTCTCTATTAAAATATTCCAATTAGCCTCAAACCAGCACACCCCAGTTGCTAAATCTGTTCCATATAGAATCAGAAGATATGACAGCAGTCATGAGTGATAGTGCAGCAGTCACACGTTGGGGGATTAAAACTGGATATTAGGAAAAGTTTCCCAAAGAGAGTGGTTGTGCAGCACTAGAGCAAGTTGTCCAGAGAAAATGCAGAATCTCCATGCCTAGGGAGATTTTAAAGACTTGTGTAGACAAAGCTGTTGCTGGTTGGACCCAGTCTTGACACAATCTCAGATTCCTGACAATCCATGTTACTGTGACTGCACTGCTCTCAAGGGTTGATAGACTTGGAAGGAGGCAAGATAAAGCAGCCTGAACAGCACTACTTAGTTTGTTATGCTGGGTTTTTTTCCTGGCTATATTGAACCTTGTTTTGTTACCCAGCTGGTTTAGCCATTGTTTGAATACTACCAATTGCTCTTGGCTGTACAAGACTCATGTCCTTCATCTCTATTTTTTCCTGTAACTTGCTGGCCTGACCAGTAAAGGTGCTTCCCTGTGGAACAGCTATATTTAGTTTATTTTGGATTTAGTCTTTAGTGACCGCTGAGCCCTCAAAAGGAGCTTGTAAATAGTTACATGGAAAGGCATAAAGGACTCCAGGACCTCAGGAGAACAGGAAATGGGCTTAGAGTGCAGGAGATCAAGGATCCCTAAGGGTATAGAGATAAGAGTTAACTATAGAGACCAACTATTTAAACTGAATGAGATGATGATAATAGGTGACACGAGGGTAAGAGAAGTGGTTTCAGGGAACAACATAGCTGAGCTTTGTTTGGGTGACACGATTAGGTGGTAACATGGTGGCTTGCACGGGCTATAGGAAGGCAGGGTGCACTGCTTCATTCAGGAGAAGAAAATTCGGATTTCTGCTGTGTTAAATGCAGAACGATTAGGAGGAGAGAAAAGCTCCACAGCACAGCAGATGTGCTCCTTACTTTCTGGAAGCTTGTCACCAGCAAGAAATTTCCCATAGGGACAGTTCCAAATCCTCACAACTTCCAAATCCCTAACTGGGTCATTTACAGCCTTGTCAGGCCACATTAGTGAGCTGCTATGAACAACTGTTTTGAAATTTCAGTATTAGTAATACAGAACAATTCTATTAGAAAAGTAGAAGGCATATTCTGACCCTGCACCCTTAGCTTCTCCTGTGTGTGGATCCACACCCTTAGCTGCTTCTTGTCTCTCACATTTCTTGTGCCACACCATGCTTATTGGGAGAAGACCCTGAAGCTTGTCTCAGATCTTACCAGGGTCAGCTTGAGCAACCCCTAACCTATCCAGGGAAAAGTAGCACTAGCTATAGGAACTCTTTCCCTGCTCGTGTGACAGCTCTGAGAAAGCTTTGGTGAACTTCTCCATCTTTAAAAACACTCCTGTTGAGTTTGGTTGTCAGTGGCCAACACATCCAAAGCTATCAGGGAAAAATGAGACAATGTAAACCTACAAATCGTAGTTGTTTTAGGTGCTTAACTTTACATGAATGATACAAGAAGGACATTGAGGTGCTAGGATGGGTCTAGAGAATGCATTTACTGTCTCTTGTATTTTGTCAGGAACTATTCAGTCTCCTAAATTTTGCCTGGTTTTAAACAAGACAGGAGAGTCCCTTATCAGCATTGAAACATCCATGCCTGGCCTGGGTGTGCAAGTAGTTGTCACCCAACCCTTTCAACACAGTAGCTTGTCTATTCTGGCTTACTTAATTAGAAATATGCAACATAGGAAATACACAAATCAGGGGAAAAAAAAATAGTGGTCTTTCTCTGTTGTTTTCAGTGAGTTTCTCCCATTCTGTAGCATGAAAACTGTGGTCAATACAGTGCTTTAGCTATGCAGCATGACACAGCTCATCAGATGTTCCTAGCAATGTGGGTGCTACGTAGCTCTATCCACCTGTTGAAGGCAAGTCACTTTAAGTGTGGATAGCCATATGCTGTTTACCCACTGTTCACTCAACATTTGCTCTAGGCAGTTTAATTCATCTGTACAGTACCTGGCACCGATTTCAAAGACAGCATTTCACCCAAGCTATTTGTATCAAGCCTTCTCAAATGGAGAAAAATAATCAAGAGAAAAAAAGAAAAGAAATCATGTTGTTCTCAGGCAGATGCTGTACCACAAAGTCATAGACAACCCACACAAGATTTTTAGTGTGCCCTAACAAATGGTTTACCTGTGCTTCAGAATACTCAAAAAAGAGGTAAAAGTCTTGCAAATGTGAAGTTTAGTCTTTGCTTACAGAAATGTTTTGTCATATAGTTCTTGTTTATAGATATTCTGCTCTTCCTTCAAATTCCTCACTGACAGTGAAAGGTTTCTCAAACTGACAAGCCACATCTGAGAGGTTGTTGTGTTTTGCCATGCCTAAGACTTTGATATTAATTGCTAATGCACAGTATGGGTGAAAGTAAACCACAGAAATCCAGCAACACCAGTTGAGTCACTGCTGCTCTTTTTCAAGCTATGTCTCGAAGCAGCCCCCAAATTAGCATGGATTACAAAGAAATCATCAATGACAGCTGACAGTTTGGGAAGTACATTGACATTTGTTTGCATAGTGGATCAAAACTCAAGTAGTTGCTGAAGCCTTCTGTCATTAAGGAATGGAAGCATCCAGGGAAGACAGACCACAACAGTACCAAAGTGGTGAGACTGAAGGTATTAGCATGGTGTGGCTGTAAGACATGCATGTAGAATTTCATGGTTCAGCTGAAAGGGAAAGAAGGTAAAGCAATTCTCCGTCAAGATTGTGGGATTAGACTTTGACCATGATAAAGAGAAAGGCTTGTGGCAACTTTATACAAGAAGTGCTAGAGTCAAGGAGGGAGGGAATACATAGATGTTAATCAAATGGAAATATTTGTCTTGAGTGTGACAGAATTTTTACAGAAAATACAACTACTTTTCCCCAATTTTTTCCTTTTGTTACTATCAGCCAAGCTGCATTTGAAGTCAGTTGTAAGAGCACAGTAATCCCTGTCCCCTAAATGAGGCTGCCAACTTAAGCCCTATTTTATTTCTGGCTTACTGTGAGTTTAATATGCACAGTCAGAATTCACACTTTGGATTTGCTTCCCTTTAGTTCTTGTGGCATCATTTTCCTCTCTCCTTAGCAGTTACCCAGGAGACAGCTGTATGCTGTTTTGTTTCAAAGAAAATCCAAATCCATACAGTGCTCTGTGAAACTGTGCCTGCATAGTCCATGCTTGACAATACCCATTTTAAGCTTGCTCTTCAAACATCCTATGCCATGCAAAATGGGTTTGCCTCACTCCGTATTCCCAAGTATTTCCTGCCCTCTTTCCTCATGTTTTTATGCTAGGAACATGGCTAATTCCAGCCATCCACTGATTTATTACAGATTGCCCTTTGCTTTCCAGAGACAGCTACCCATTTCAGTGGATTTACCAGGCCTGATGTCCTTCCTGCTTCTAAACATAGACTGGTTGAAACTGATGATTTCCAGATCCACATTTTTTTCAGTATGACTTCTTGGCCTTTCAGGTCACAGAACTACTTTCACTTTAAAGGATTTTGTTTGCATGAAAATGCATTCTTGATGTCTGCTGTCAGCAAACTTTCAACAGCTACCCCACTAAGCACTGCTTTGTTCCAGGGTGTGCTCTTCCCTGTAGTCACCAACACGCTACGGTTATCATGAACTGGTTTGTGTTGGAAGGGACCTTAAAGATCACCTAGTTCCAAACCCCCTGCCATGGGCAGGGACGCCTCCTACTAGAACAGCTTGCTCAAGGCCCCGTCCAATCTTGATTTCAACACTGCCAGTCTCTACAGCCTCTCTGGACAACCTATTCCAGTGCTTCACCACTGAAGAATTTCTTCCTAATATTTCATCTAAATCGAGCTCCTTCCAGTTTGCAGCCATTACCCCTCATTCTGTCACTTCATGCCTTTTTACAAAGTCCCTCTCCAGTTCTCCTGTAGCCTCCTTCAGGTACTGGAAGGCTACTCGGAGCCTTCTCCAGGCTGAACAATTTCAACTTTCTCAGCCTGTTTTTATAGGAGAGTTGCTCCAGTCCTTATATCATCTTTGTGGCCTCCTCTGCATCCACTCCACCAGGTCCATCTTAGATACCACCTTCTCATTTAAGTGCTGGCTGTTCACATTACAGAATATATATTCCCCATAGTACATATCGTGGAGTGAGGTCTCCTATAGTGTTCCTGAGCTTGCTCACTCGGATTTGTGAGCTACTTACTCTGTCTGATCTGGAGAAGTCACAGCAAGGCAGTGACCAACAATATACACACAGTTTTTCCCCAGGCACAAAGAGAATCTCCAGCCTTCTGCTTTTGAGGGAAGTGAAAGATGTGGCAGACTTCACTGCTGAGTCCTGTGACAAGAACTGTCTCATGCAGTAATGAAGAGGGTCAAAGAGAAGAATCAGACATTTTGTGAGGTGTTGCAGAAAAATCCACCACCTCTTGCAACACGCCTTCAAATACCTGTGGAGACTGCTGCTTGGTTCATTTGCCCAGTGCTCTCTGCAGTGATAAGAAGGGTGACTATCTCAACTACGATAACTGAGATAACTTATTTTAGGGACAAAGCATGTCTGATAGAATGTTAAACTGCTCTAAGGCATAGCTTTCTGTTCTTCATTTCAAACGAAGGAGAATATCCATCTCAGATCTAATCTTGGGGAACTGGGGTTAGGGAAGCTTCCGGATTGCCTTTGGCAAGATAATTTCTCTTTTGTTTATTTCAAATGCTCATTTTGCTTTCTAGATCAAAGCTAAACAGACTCACCATGAGCAGAAAGTTACAAGAAAAAAATGGAGCGAGCCATAGTGGATATTGCAATCTGCATAATCACCCAGTGAAACTAAGGTCATACGGTTTTTATAACCTCGTATAATGTATATTTTGAGGGTGGCATTTGTATGAAGCTGTGCTGTTATTCAGTTACACCATGACCAACCCTATCAGCATTACATATTAGGACTTCACATATTAAAAGTCTCTAATCAAAATTTATTCCCACCATCACTATCTGTCCTTAATCTTCTGCCTACAGAGCAAACCCATTGCAAAGAACACTGCACATCTCTGAAGTCATTGGCTTCAACTAGTCAAGAGTTTAGTCTTCTGCTGGTTTTCTGAAAGGAGAATTATGGTACTTGCACACACCTATTAAAAGGATAATCATGCTGGAGAAATTAAACGACCTACACACAATGCCTCTAGCTGCTGTAGCTTTCTTGCAATGTGCTTTAAAAGGCCATTGACTGCGTCCACATCTTTCCAGATCCAGGGAAATACCTTCCTTTGAGATCATGCCAATGTAGGCTGCATAATTAGTCATAGACCATAATAGCTTAAAATTTTGAAGAACTCCAAGATGAGAGCACTGAGCTCATGTTCAGACTGGAAATGTGGCCCTGGTTGTTTCAAGTCCAAGGACAATCTACAGCCATAATCAGCTCTTACATAATGTTGTAGAACATTTCTAAAGAGGCTCCCTCTTAATGATTTAGCAAGAATTACTTCTTATCCCAGTCTTATGGGGCATAACTGGGCATCATGAGAGAATTACACCAACAGTGCTGAATGAGGGTAGGGCTCCAGCCTTTCATCAATCAAAAAAAGCATTCCAATAACAGGTCCCATTCTGCTGCAGCTAGCAAGCTGACTTTGAAACCTATTTACCCACCTGTCCCTCTGCAGCAGTCAGCACGTAGCATTACAGCGAAAAAATAAGGAAGAAATCTCTTTGAAGTTGCCTTCTCTTTTTTTTCCCCTATGTAAATTTAAATTAAGACACTAACTCTGCCAGCTGTTTTAACTGTAACCACAAGAAACCAAAACTAATGCAGGCTTTTAAGGTTATTTTTAATTTTATTTTTTACTGGAGATATGCAGTATAGAATCTCTGTTGCAGCCAGTTCATGGAACTTTAGATGACACATTTTCCTTTTCTAATGAATTCCGACAGAGCTGCAAACTTTCAATGGTTTTAACCTGACAAACACCAAGAGAGTCAACATGAAATTGAAAGGCAGTCCCTGGGAGCAGGAGAGAGAGGAGCATCCTAAGCAGGTGCCCCTCATTCTCCACAAACTTCTCCCTTTATACGGAAGATGGTGTTCATGATATAGGTTACACCTGTAGCCAACTCAGATCAGCTGCTCTGGCTGGCCTGGGATTTTGTCCCAGCAAACCCAGGACACTGACCTTGCTTGTGCACCACTGAAGCTAGAATGGAGATTTCCATCATTAGGCTGCAATTAATGGAATTGTGCTGAGTTATGTTGCTTGAAAACTGGTTCCTTTCACTGAAATCATGGGGAACTTTCAGAGGTTTTAGTAGGTTTTCACATCTGTACCTACCAGTGACATTTATGTCCTGAAACATTGTCTTAAAGAGTATTTGCTCAATATCCTGAATAAACAGACTTCACAGACTGCAATCCAAAACTCTTCAAGGCTGTTTTAAGTTCCAGTAATTTGCCTGAAATCTATTCCTAGCCAAGATGGCATTAGCAGACTTTTGTCATTGACTCTCTACTGTCAAGGCAAAGAGGATGGAAGTGAGGTGGGAAATTGACAGAGAAATAGAAAGAAACACATTACAGACAGAAATAATACAAGTTAGGCTCAAGAAATGCAGTTCTTAAGTACAGCCACACTTCTATGCACCTTAACAGCTCATTGCTATACTATGACACCGTGCTCACACTGCCTGAGAACTGCTTCCATTGTTTTGTAACCAACTGGGAAACCTCGAATGAGGAGAGCGCTGAGCAAAGCCCAGGATCTATTACTTCAGAGCAGATTTGCTTTTCTCCTAAAGCAAGTTGGGGGAAAAGAATTGAACTCATACATCATATTGGTTGATGTGCAACACATGGAGAAACCAGGCCAGAAGGGCATTGTGTTCAGAAAATTTACAAGGGAAATAAATATCCCAGAATCAGTATTAAGAAAGATTTGTCTGGATCACCCTGTTGTTCAGATAAAAAGCTGTTCTATCTGAAAACAGTTGCTCTAACTATATGTACTTGAAAATGCACTTTCAAACAAACTGAGACTTCAAAGAAGTTTTTACTGTATTGTAAACCATTTGGAGGAGATACAAACAAAGGAGCAGAAAGTTACTAGAAATAAATGCAAGAGAAACAAGTGCTAAGACAGGAAAAGGCACACCTTGAAAATTAAGATTAGGGTTAAAATGATAGTTTAAAAAAAAACAAACACACCCCACAGCCCCCAAGACCTGCAGCACCAAACCCCTACCTCCTGAGGTAGAAACAGAAGACATTTTCTGGGTTGACAGGACATTCCCTTAGTCCTGTCTCCAGTTAACTGATATTTTTAGGCTATTCTTACATCTTACTTAGTATTTGCTGAAAAAAAAAATCATGCAGCTGCAGTATCAGCTTATTATTTGTCTCCCAAAGTCCCTCAAACCCTGGTAGAAAGAAACGTAATATGTTGAGTTCTGTTCTATGCAGTCATTCTGAGTTTATTACAAACCATCCTTCATGGTTTATATCTATATCTACATTAATAATATATAGCAAGCAAACAACAATTCTTTATCTATGCTCTGCTTATATCTAGTAGTTTTCCACTTGACTGGAGGAGCAGTGGACAACATCTGCTTCTACACAGGAGTAAGACTTCTTCAAAACCCAGACAGAGTAAGGGCCCAGACTGGTCACTACAGCTGAGTGCAGCTGATATGACTTTGGGTAGTCCCATTACACCACTGGTGAGGTCTGGCACAACTGAACCTTATAAAACAAAGGCGGATGATGAATCAAACAACACAGAAAAGATCCTCTCTAACAGGCTTAAACCTTTAGCAGCAAAAAAAAGATTGTCATCTTCAGGCTGCACCTCGTATAGTCCTGCAGCAGACAGCCCCTGCTCTGTCTCTAGCACACTGCAGAAGAGCACAGCACAACCTTCTCCTCAGCCGCTGCTCAGAAAAGAAGAGAAGCTCATATACACTTACCTGAATATCTGTGGGCTACATGGATAGCAGCACAGGCTGGATCCCCTTTATATGGCAGGCCTTCCCGTGCTCCCCATTCCCAGTCTTCAAGTAAAATAGAACTGTTTATGCTACTGTACTGATAAAAATCACCTCAGAGGGGCCCAGAGCTGCCCTCGTAGCTCATAAATTATAGAGGTTTACTCTGCTTGGCACAGGCTTGAACCCTGTTCTAATTGAGGTTAAGAGACAAAGCAACGTTTCTGCCTTTCCAGAGCCCTTTGGCAGTTTTGCTGCTGGAGCCAGGGTCTGGTCAGGCCTCTACAGGTGTTCCTCATTTGGAGGGAACCCACAGCAGGTACTGGCCTTAAAGAGATAGGGCTGCTCAGCAGCAACCTTCAAATCCAGCCATGGCACAGCCTCATCTCCTCTGAGCTGTGCTTACACAGATCAAACAGTGTTTAAGCAGAACTCTTGTTTCCCTTTGCAAGCCAAAGAGCATGAAATAGCTCTCCTGCAGTCTGAAAGCATTGAGCTATCTCATCCTGGGGTGAGTGCCTAGTTGATTCACCTTCCTGCCTTTGAGCTGCCTTAACACGTACATTGAAAAAGTACTTCTGTCCTCAGAGGCAAGGACAGTGTGTAAAAACCAGCACAGACAATTCTGGAAGAATTTGATTCTCTTTGGGAATCAGCTGGCCTCAAGTCACTTTTTCAAGAGAAGACTGAATGATCTGAAAACAAAACCTTCAGAGACAGTGTGAAATCAGGCAGAGATACAAGGCAGCTGTGGCCTGGGTGATCATTAGTGGTGCACAGCCTGTGAGGATGTAGACATGGTGCTTGGGGACATGGCTTAGTGGGCATGGTGATGTTGGGTTGATGGTTGGAGTTGGTCACCTTAGGGGCATTTTCCAATCTTAATGATTCTATGGAAATAACCTTAATTTTGAAACAGTGACAGGTTAAAAAGATACAAACAATTAGGCCACACAGTGCCATTAAATATATTAGACCCTTTCTTAATGAGGGATGAAATGAGGCAGGCTTACAGAAGCATTGTCACTGACATACTTCAAAGGGTTCTTTAGGGCAAGTTCTCTGTCTTTCCAAGCACCAACCTTCCAGGGCAGTCTAGTAAGGATTCCACCACATGAAGCAACTAGCAGATCTGAGATATTGAAGTCTTGCTGCGTCAAAGGGTATAAAATGTGGTCAGAGGAGCAATTTCCTTTTCCCTGGATTATGAACAGCAGAGCTGTTTTGTGGCTGAGTTGGTTGGAGCTTCACTTTTGTTGGACAAAGGAGCAAGGATCATTTATAGTGCGTGGAAGCTCCTTACCAGGTTCTCTGCGGTCAGACTGTGGCCCTTGAAGTTCCTGCCTTGAACCTTTCTGAAGCTGTTGTACTGTTTTCAGATCACTAACTCCTGAACAGAAAGTTTGGGAAGATTTCAGTACTGAGATGACCACGACAGGATTGTTTTTGTTCCTGTGCAAAAGCAGCAGAAAGTAGTCATAAATAGCTCTGGGCCCCTATTACTGTATTTGGGGCATCATTTTAGCACCTGAGCATTCATAAAGTTGAGGGATAGCACAAGACTGCCTTTGTCCTCCCTTAGTATCGTTCTGTGCAATCCAAATTACAGTTTTGGGAGGCACAAAGGAAGGGGTGATATTCATCCTGCTACAGCTGAACCTGATTTAGATGTTATTCTGAACCTGAACCCTATAGCGGCCCCACCCTCCACCAACATTTATAGATGGCCTGAGAGCACTAGCCCCCGCATTTAGGCTTCTCATCAAGATATCTCAAGTGTGTGAGTAACTTCATAAAATCAACATCTGGGCCATGATTCATCAGGTGATCTGAATCACCTGATGAAGTCCCAAAATACAGTTAAGCAATTTGTGCAGCAGAGATCAGCAGAGCTAAACATGAAGTTCAATCAGGGAAAGTATTCCCAGAGTACCTCTGGGTTAGATTTTGATCTGATTGATCTTATGCTAATGTAAGTTAATGTTCAGATTAATTCAAGAAGGGTGGTTTTAATGCCTTAGTACTCCCACACATACTTGGCTATTTTCAGAACTACCTAGACTATATTTTCATTGATTCAACAGCAGGTACTCAAGCTTGCCTACAGGATGTGTTTGACCATGAATATACAGTCACAGTGTGAGTTCAAGGAAGGCCTGGGTCTGAGGATGACCTGGTATGTATCCCAGATGGTGTCTCATACATGTCAGTACTGTAAAATGGTAAGATTTTGATTCAATAGGTGTTGTTTCTAAGTGCTTCCAAATAGTTCTGAACCTTTTCCCACCATCTTTTATTCCAGAGGCTTTCAGTGGGAAAGGAAGCAATGTGGGAAAAGGATGTTGCGTGACACTGATTTTGAACTTCACATTAATGTCATTTCCTCCTAACTTGTTATCAAAACAATCAATGAAATTCTACATTCAATCAGTGAATCTTTTCAGTCTTTGTACAGATGTAACTGAGGACAGAACTGAATTCAAGGCATTACCACGCAAAATTAAATTCTGTTTGGTCATATTAGTTCACTTCCTTTGACGTGCCCACTGGCAGCTCATTCAGAGGAGAACAGATAAGATACTATCGTGGTTTAACCCCAGCCAGCAACTCAGCCACATGCAGCCACTCTCTTACTCCCATCTGGTGGGATGGGGGAGAAAATGATGTTATAATGTCTGGAATATCCCTTTAGCTAGTTGAAGTCACCTGTCCCAGCTGTGTCCCCAGTTTCTTGCCCACCCTGTCTACTCACCGGTGGGGTGGTGTGAGGAGCAGAAAGGGCCTTGTGCTCTGTGCGCACTGCTCAGCAATAACAAAAAACATCCATGTGTTGTCAATGCTGTTTCCAGCACCAGTCCAAAACACAGCTCCATACTAGCTGCTATGAAGAGAAGTAGTGGGGCTACTTCCCACTATCACACCTGGACATGTATTTTCAGTCCTGGATTGTCTAGAATGTCCTCAGCATCACCTCAACAACAAGTGCCAAATTGCCATTAATTTCTGAAAAGTTCCAGTATGAGAAGCAATTATGGAAGGTAAAATTCTTGGCTGGAAGAAACTGATGTTATCATTAAAAAACGATCTGGCAGAGCAGCAGGTAAAGTAAATAAGCAGAGGAGATAATGTAAAGATGCTGAGCTGGGCAGGAAATTATTTCTAATATGAACTAAGTCTCTCTTTTATAATACTCCTTCCACCAAAATGGATGCATTTAAATTGCTGTTTAGGTGTCCTTATTCATTGCTGTTTACAGCATATCTGTCTAAATGCAAAGTTGTCTCATTCTGGCTAGGTCAGTAATTTGCTGATGAACAAGGTGTACCCTCAGCCATTTGCTTCAAGAGGAAGAAATACTCATTTACTAAACAAAATGGCTTACTTTTGGTAATTGCTTAGAAGCATACAAAAAACCAGCACTGAACCTATGCAGGCTGTAGTGAAAAGTTGGACGCCATGAAAGTTTACATCAAAGACAGGACAGTTCTTGTGCACTGTAAAATCTTTAGCTGCCATGAAACAAGACCCTGCTTAATATCCTTGCACTGTAATTCTCACCAAGTTGCAGGAGAAGAAAATGAATTATTATTATTTGATTAACTAGTTGACTGTGTTGTAATAAAAAAATTGAATTTTCCTTTTCCTTACTGCTGAATTCTTGATACATTAAAACTCCTTCAGTACCAATTATTTATAGCTTTGATTAGAGCCCTTGTAGTTTTGATTAGCGTTTCTGCTTGGACTTGCTGTACAATGAATAATTATGAATTGAATCCTGTAGTGAGAATGTCATATGTATAAATAATTATTTAATTCACTACAAAACAGGTGAGGAAGCTGGCTAGGGATGTAACAGTTCAGCTGTGTGAAATGGTTCCCTTGCTCTTGCCTTCTCTAAGAGGGCAATGGCTGTTAGATTTTTTTTTTTTAACTAAACATCTTCAGAATCTTTTGTAGTACAACCCCAAAATGAAAGAATTCCTCTTTAAATCTTCTAAGTTATACCACATTATGCAATTTTATCCATTCCCAAAGGCCCCCATTCAAAGTTCCAAAGGTAATGCCAGTCAGTTCCTTCTTTTTTCCATAACAAATCACAATGTGATCGTCGAGTTCTGGGAGACACTTCCATGTCATCTGCATCCTCTGCACAGAAGTTGAAGCTAGTTCCATGTATAGTTTGGGGCATGGCATGGCAAGTTAAGACAGAGGACAAAACCACAGAAATGAAACTTAACTGATGTTTGGAAGAGGTGGGAGTGGATCTAGAAGTGTTGTCGTTTGTAAAAGAACTTCCATTTAAGGACAGTGGTTCCAGCTGGACTCTGGCAGAACATCTAACATGGCCACCTCTCCACAGCAAAGGTGGGCAATGAGAGAAAGGCCTTCCAAAACTCTTCTGTCAGACTTCTCAGTGAGGAATTGGTACATATGTCTTTGAAAGAGACATTTATATTTGTAATAAAGATTAATAAAGATAATAAAGTTTATATTTGTAATAAAGATTCTTTTAGTTTTATAAAAAATAAGAAAAGTCCTCTTTAGGGCTTTGCCCAGCAATGCAGAAGTTCTCTGTTGTGTTCGTAGCAGTGACACATCCTTTAAAGGTATGCTAGCAAACCAGAAAATTATTTATTACCTGTGACAGTCTTACAGCTGAAAAAAATATATGTATGTTTAGTAATGCAGCAAAGTCCCAAATTGCAACATTATCAGTATCTGTTTTCTGATGGTGATGATGGAAAGAAGCAGGAAGAGAAATGAATGGTGATATGCAAGTGAAAACTGAACGAAATAAGTAGCCAGGGACAGTAAAGTGGTGTGGTAGGACAAGAGATTGGAGAAAAGGATATGGAGGAAGAGAAGTATGAAGCAAAAAGGAACAAGAAGCAGATGGGAAACAAGCTGCTAATGAAAGTAATTAGATACAGATACTAATGTACAGTAGAAGTACGAAGTCTCATGAAATATACAACTCTAAAAGGAACTTGTTTTGGACAGATGTGTACATTACTGAGTCCCACAGAACTCAGCTAAATTACATCTCCATTTTCACATCAGAAAGAATCACCTGATCTGATTTCTGTTCCACATGCAGTGCACTACAGCTTTCATCATACTGAGCACAGAAAGAAAGGTACTGAAGGAAATAGCTAACATGTTTAAAAAATCTATTTTAAAAATCAACATTTCTCCACATTCTCCACGCCCTCTTGAAATATCCAAACCTTCAATTTATGAAAGGCACTAAGTATAGGCTCTTCTTTTATGTGGGCAGAGATCAGTCAGTGTGTTCTTAGAAGAGCTGCCAAGAACGAAAGTGTCTTTGGGAATGACTTGCTACAGTTTGTAGTTAAGCTCAAGACCTTTGCAGATGTTATTTTCCTCATGTAGCAGAAGCGTTCAGCGATAACCTGTGGATCCAATTACAATGCATTGCTCAGAGCTCTGCAGTTTCTTTAATTTCTTTATAACCAATAAAAATGTTCCCTTCAGAATGCAAAATACCTTTTAATTTATGAATTCATTTGAAGAGATGCCATCATTCCACTCACTACCCATGTGCTAAATTAGTACTTTTCAATTCGTAGACTTCACCGATGAGCCTCAAGGACTTCTTTCCTTCCATGCACTTAATAGGACTTCCTCCCTTCCTTTCTGTCCTAAATAGAAAAGTGGAGCTGTTGCCAGTGTTTAGGCTCTAGGCAGTTTTTGGCCTCAAGTTTTTTTCTCACAGTTCTTTCCTCCCCCCACTGAGATGAAGTGATTATACTTGTGATCTGCTGGCGTGTTGATGCCTGTGCAGGTATGGATCTCTCCTTGCCAGGGAGGTTCTGCCTGGGCACTAAGCACAGGAGTGTTGGCTACAGTGAGAGTTGAGACAAAGCAGAATGGTGAGCCTTGCCATCTTCTCCTGCATAACCATCTGAAACAAAGGTTGTCCCATCTTCCATAGGGTTTTAACAGTATTTAATCCCCAGACTTCTTCATGTCCAAAGAAGTGAATTCACCAGCAACTAACAGGAATGTGTCCTTAAGTTCACTGTGGTACATAAAGCCCAGTTGTGAGGTTTTGTCCCTCAGCTTTTCTTCCTGGTTGGGAAATGTTGCTTTCACTCCTTTTATTACTTCAGCAGCCAAAGCCAGGGTAGTTTTTTCTTACAGTCCACTTGGAAAAGTCTTGTGAAATTCCTCCCAGTTCTAGTTAAAATTCTACAAGCCAATTAATCGCTTGTCACCAGTCAAATTTTGATATGACTGCATTTACACCAGTGGCTCTGACATTTTGACTTATCACATTATAGGGCAGTTGGAGTTAAAAGTGTTTTATTAGTCAAATTCTGCTCCATTAGTAGAAGAACATTAGAAGTATAAATATATAATTATTCTGCTTATGTTTGACTGAGAATGCTGAGGAATGTTCTGAACTAGAAAGTTCTAGTAGGATACTACAAATCATGCAGATTGACTGGATTGTTGTTAATAAAGTTTTAAAGGTAAGAGAGGATCCAGGTGCTCCACCAACTACTGAGGGATTTGTATTGTTTAATGGATATTCCTTTGAGAGCTTTTTCCTGCATAAAAATCATAGAATGGTCTGGGTTGGAAGGGACCTCCGAAGGTCATCTAGTCCAACCCCCTCTGCAGTTAGCAGGGGCATCCTCAGCTAGATCAGGTTGCCAAGAGCCCTGTCAAGTCTCACTTTGAATATGTCTAGGGATGAGGTCCCAACCACCTCCTCAGGCAACCCATTCTGGTGTTCCACTACCCTCATGGTAAAGAACCTGTTCCTAACATCCAATCTAAACTTCCTCTTCTCTAGTTTGAAGCCACTGCCCCTTGTTCTATCACTGCAGGCCCTTCTTGTAGGCCCCCTTCAGGTACTGGAAGGCTGCTATTAGGTCTCTCCAGAGCCTTTTTTGTTTGTGAAATTTTTCACCTATTAGGTGAGCCTTTATAATCTGTACTCTCTAGTACTTGAAACCTGTGTTGGGACTTGTGCTTATTTCATCTCTAAAATGATGTAATGAGAAAGCAGCTAATGTGCTTAGTCCATTAAGGAACTAATGTGGAATGTCTTGGAAAACATATTTCTGGAATTAGCATGTTTGCTGACAAAAGCTATTTGAGTGTTGATGGAAAGCTGCATCCTTATTATATTTTATACACAGACAAGACTGCATGTTAAGTACCTCTATAGCTGAAAGATGTTTGATACCGAACAACTTCCATCTCCTTTATGTGACCTTCAAGGTTAAAACTCAACTAGAGGGATAATTGATACAATTTTTTTACGAGACTATATGGTGTGCCATTGCTTCTATTGCAGAGTGATGTGATAGAGCAGAGTGCTGCTGCTGAAATGTCTAATGAAAATTGCAAATTGCTGACTTCATGAATGACTCTGGAAGAGTTTAGCATGTGTATGGAGTTTTCACTATCAAAAAGCTTTGGTGATTCCACATTAGAAAGCAATTTTCCATATGGTTTACTGAGAATTTAGGCACATAAACAGATACTCAGCAGTGGTATTTAATGCAATTTATTGAACAGGTTTACAGATTAGGGTCGTAATTGTCAGTTTCTGTCTGAGCACACTGATTATGTGCCTGGGAATTTACCTTTTCCCCTCATGTTTTATTTTCCTTTGTTCTCTATTTTGATGATAAGAGGTAAATGCAAAGGTAGGATTGTGCTGAGGCAGTGGAAGCATACTTCAGTATGATTTATAGACAGAACCTCTGCAAGAAATTGTTTGTGATCATCTTGTCTCACTGCAGATGTTTTAGGTTAAGCTTCTTGCTATACAGCCTGCACAAAAAGCCTGAACAGATACTGTAACATGTTGCACAGAAAATGAATATGGAATAGATGCTGATGTGAAATTACAACAAGCAATTTAAGTGCAGACATGGCAATATCTGGTTGTTTGCACTTAAGTGTTTATGAGCAGAATAGTAAGGAATGCAACAAAGGCCTGCTCCACAACCAGGTTTGCTTGGTAGCCTGGGAGTACCTAAATAGCAACATAAGGAATTGTACTCTGCTCTCGGTGATTTCGAAACATCTTTCTTCTGATAGAAAACAACCAAGCACAGCAAGTCTATGGCAGTGTGCAAATCTGTCACAGCCAGGAAATGAACAGCTGTAGTCTCACCTGCTCTGTGCCTTCTCCAAAAGGAGAGAGGGAGGGTCTGCTTTGGATCTACAGCCAAGTACACACTTCTCTGCAGAGTCCTCGAGGAAGCACAGGCTGTTGGCACAGGGTGGTCTTGTTGTACAATAAGAGTGGGACCTTAGAAATGCTGTAACTGATGTCCTCACCACACTTAACTGTCCTAGTAACACCTTTCTGCAGGAGAGATGTCCTTTACCGCAAAGACTTGGTGGACCACAGCTGTGCTAAATATGTTGTATCAGTAGATCTATCCATCAACCTAAAAGGACAACTCTAGCTGCCCATAGATTCTCCAGTTTATTAATGCACCTCTCAGAAAGATTCCTGAATGGTGCTATCTGAACCCCTTTTCTTCCACAGCCCTGGTGTGAAAGGACTACACTATCTGTGAGATCTGAGGCTGTGCTTCACAGGGTGGTGGAGCAGCCTGGCAGGACAGAATGATTCTGATCCAGTTGACACCTCCTGAATTCAGTGCTCAGTGAAGAAATCTATCCAAGTGACAAGGTAGAATGGCACTGCTGGTGACACAACCTCAAGGAAACTGCCTGTCATGTCACATCTCAGGGTTTTGTCTTAGTTTTTGCAACCAGAATTTGGACTTCAGTAATTACTCAGCTGTGGTTTGGAAAACTTTTCTCCTCCTGTTTCCTTTCCCCAAATTTGTTTTTCTTCCTGTGTTTGTTTTGTTTTTTAAAGTAAAATGTGAACCTTGAAGTTCATATTTCTTAATAATTTGCAGTGTATTTTTCTGGTTAATGTAGGTCTTAGGTAAGGATAAAGTATTGTTAAAAGCTGCTCTACCATGTTCTTCATAAATCATTCCCAGTAGATTTCTCTTCTAGTGTTTGTCGCGCTAACATGATTTCAGCTCAGAAAGAAAGACAAATGTTATTAGGGCTCAATAAAGCAGATGCAAGAAATAATCACTTAATGTAACACTGCTAAAACTTGCACTAGGTTACATGAAATTTCTTGTCTGAGTTATGCAAATATCTTTAATTTTCTGTCTTGATGACATTTTCTTTTGAATCACAAATTCTGTTGTATTCATTTTATGTGTAAACAGATTTCCTTGTTCTTTCCAACTCATAAGGCTCTTCAAAAGAGAAATACTTTTTCCCCCTTTTCTTTTTAAATATATCAATTTTGCAGCCTGATTATGAACAAACAGTATTTTTAAATACAGTTCTTAATAACAGAATTTTTAAGAGATCTGAACATTATTCACAAAGTATACCATTGTCCCTGAAAAAGAATGTGCTAATTTGTAAAGCTTCATGCAAGCACAGACTAATAATGGTGTCTTCACCTAGTATGCATGACATGGACAGAAAGTATGGTAAGGAAGCATCTTCATTTCAGTGACTGACACCATCTAGTCTCAGCAGCAGAGTCTCATCCAAATGAGGTCTGTTCTTTGATCATGGTGGATACTGGATCAGACTTTAAAGGGAATGCATGCATGGTGATGTTATAAAAGCCCAAGATTCTGTGTACACTTATATGAAAGTACTTCAGTGACCAACATTATGAATTCCTTTTATTGTAGTTTTGATTTCCGTGGGTGCTGGGGGACGAGTAACAGATTAAAATGTAACTAGTGGGGAGAAAGGATCTCCATCATATGAAATACTTCAAGATTTCTACATCCCTTTTGGATATAAACTGATGTGAAAATGTTAAGTAAAAAGTGAAGACTTGGATTTTCTGTGTCTGAAAAGTAATTCTGAAAATGCTCTCAAGCTTGAAATAGCTTATTTTAAGGAACTCTAATGCCTTAACTTTGACTCTCTTTTCACAGAATCAGAATCACAGAATATATCTGGTAGGAAGACACCTCAGAGATGATCCAGTCCAACCCTTGGCACAGAACTGAAGGGTCAACATGTCCCTAAGCACCAGGTCCATATGCTGCTTGAACAGCCCCAGGGATGGTGACTCCACCGCTACCCTGGACAGACTATTCCAGTGTTTGAGAACCCTTTCAGTGAAGAAGTATTTCCTAATATCCAACCTGAACTTCCCCTGGTACAGCTTGGAAGTATTTCCTCTGGTCCTGTTACTTCACACCAAGAAGAAGAGGCTGCCCCCTCCTCTCTCCAACCTCCCTTTGGGTAGCTGTAGAGAGCAATAAAGTTTCCCCTCAGGCTTCTCTTCTCCAGACTGAACAACCCCAGCTCCCTCAGATGCTCCTCATAAACCATGTGCTCCAGGACCTTCAACAGCATCGTTGCCCTTCTCTGTATACACTCCAGAGAAGTCTGTTTGAACTTTTTCTTTCACTCTGCTAAACCCTAGGAATGGGTCTGCATCAAAAATGATGCAAGTGTACACTTGGAGAAGTACTTCGTAGTTTGTCATAGGATAGGTCTGGTTTTATCAGTAACAACTAGTGCTGGCACCAGATAAGCTGACACAGAGAACTGTTCAGACACTCCTCACAACAGCAAGAAGTTATATTGGTGGTTGTGAACTATCTCATCCTGGATACAGTTTTCAGAGGAGCTGTGCACCAGGCCATTGACACTGCTCCTTCCCCTCATCAGATGTGACACCTCATCTCCCACAGAGCAGCCTGGAAAAGAGTGAGCATGTTACAGGGCAGAATGCAGATGCTGCTCTTTCATGGAAAGATTTATGCTGCCAGAGCTCACTTAAAGGCCCTTTGAAGAAAAGCAGCTGGAGAAACAAGGCCTGTGGATGAATTCTTGAATTTCTTCCTGAGACAGTGACCCAGGCTACTCATCTCTACGTTCCTACAGTGGCAGGGAAATGCAAACACATGTCCTAGCAGTAATCCTCCCTCCCAGCATTACAGGCTTCTTCCTCATATCCAGACTCATAAGGTGACACTGTTAAACAGGCAGAAAGCTCTGAGCTTTCCCAGAGTCCCCTGATTTCCAGCTGCAAATCCTAGAAATACTGCAAAAGTTATTAAATACTATACTGAAGGAGTTCTGCAAATCAAAAGCTTTTGAGGCTCTGCTTTTATGAACTTCTCAAGCTGTTCCTTATTCACACATTATCCTTTCTGATTGTCCTTCTGATTACCTGAAAAAATTCAAATTCAGAACAGGTATTTTCAGTCTCTTCCAACCTTTGTTTTTTCCCTATTAATAGCTATGCAAAGTATTAATTCCTAAATTGAGCTTGCAAACATTTAAGAAATTGTTTCCTTCTCTCTTTGAAAGTGTTTCATTCGGTTTCATTCACTAGAAACATGGAAGCATGTCAGAATACCTGCATCTTTTTCCCTCAGCCCCGCAGCTGACATGCTAAACCTTATGCTCTCTCCTCTCCCTTTTTCTTGCTCTTTGGAGCAGTCATGCTGAGGACCCTCCACAGCCCTTTAGGATTAAGGGAGGTGACATGAGGAAGAGGCTGCAGAAGAAATATCTGTGGCTAGCAGAAGGGAAGATTTGGGGGGGGGGGGAGTAGAAGGATTAATTGCTGGATGTTGTAGGTGTGTGTAAAATTAGGTGACCCTCATTTTTCAGATTATTTTAAGACCAGATAACTACTCACAGACCAGTAATGGAATAAGGCCAGGGAGTTTTGATGGGCCAATTTTTAAAGTCATAGACATAGAATCATGGATCAGTTTCAGTTGGAAAAGACCTTGAAGATCATTGAGTCCAACCATTCTCTAACCCTGCCAAGGCTGGTGCTCACCCGTGTCCCTCAGCACCATGTCTCTGCCTCTTTTAAGCACACCCAGGTGTGTGGTTTCAACCACCTCCCTGGGGAACCTGTTCCAGTGTTTGAGAACCCCTTTACTGAATAAGTTTCTTCTAATAGTCAACTTAAACCTCTCCAGGTACACCTTGAGGCCATTTTCTCTTGTGCTATCCCTTGTCCCCACCTTGCTACAACATCTGGGTAAGTGGAAGAGCTCACAGGATGTGTGAACTCAACAGGGAGGAGCTTATCAAGGAGTTTTAAGAGGTTTTTGCTGAGTGTCTTACCGTAAAAGCACTTCACTTTCTACATTTTGTGAGTAATCATAAAACCCCATTCTGCTGATTTCCCAAGCCAGCTGAGTCAGGCAGTATCCTTTGCTCCTTAAACCACAAGCAGAGCCTCTCCCTGTCCCTCTCCAAGGGGATTTCTTCTCCAGGAAATGTCTGATGTGAATCATGCTGAGGTGCCGCCAGGCTGCCTTGCCTGCCAGGCTTTTTGTATTTCCCTGGATTTGACTGTTTCCTTATAAAGGCAGTTAGTCTGGGTATCCAAAACCTCTGTCCTGCTTTTTCTCATTGAAATGTAGTAACAGGAACCCTACTCTATCTTACTGGACTATTTTCTCCTTTTTCTTTATTTTTTTTTTTCTTTCTTAATGCTCTCTTGCCAGTCAGTCAATTTTGTTTACCTGCTTCCAAAGACACTCACAGGGCAGAAGCACATAAGATAAATCCAGGAATGGAAAAGTAGAGGAATTTTAGTGTGAGATGCAGAAAGAATTAGCCTATTTCATATGAGGTCCATGAATGTCCTTAGATAAGAGAGGCTAATGGCATGTCTGCTACATTCAGGACAGACACTTCAAAGAGCAGAGACATCCCTACTTGAAGGAATTTCCCTATTTTCAGTCAATGTTGCGAAAGAACCCAGTCCAACACAGTTTTCTGCAGCAGTGCAGAAAATCCAGGTGGGATGTTTAACAAACCTTCTAGATTTATGGGTAGGGCAATTAGGAGCGTGGACTATTTGCTTTAACACAATTATTCATTGGGATAAGAGACGCAGAACTTGCTCTCAAAGTTTGTAGTTGCTGAAATGACTAACTGTGGCTCATCACTCTGCTGTACCACACCGACTCACTGTGCTCTTTTATCTCAATTACTTTCTGTGTTTGCCTTATATTTCTCTATTAAACCTGTATAACTGTAACACTCTGGTAAAAACACTGACATACTGAGCATTAGATAATGGCCTATTTTACATTATTCTGACTGCCCTATGTATAATATAATTATTAGTGTCTGTATAAATGTGATTCATTGAACTAATAAGGTTTTCAGACAACTGCTGTAGCTCATTGATTTTCCTCTCCTGTGTGAGAATTTGCCTTGTGCTGGCAGTTGGATTTCCTTTCATTTTTAACGTAGAATAAAGGTTTTAGCCCCAAAGTACTGATACCTCATTCTATCTTGATTCCATTAAGTTGAGAAAGCGCATGGGAAGTGCCCAAGTTACACTTTGTCAGCATATCTTTTTCTTGAAAGTAATCCCAGAGGCAACCATCTCACTCATCTCTGCAGAAGTGATGAGCAAAAGATGATTTTTTTGAGGTTAAGAAGTTAGCATTCTGAAATCTTATGTAGATTATCTGTGGTTCATCATCCATGGAGTTCTTTTAACCCTTACCATAATTGCAGAGTTGAATGAGTTGTGTCTCATGTGCTATTTATCCTATGGAGACCCTATGCCAGCCATCAGAGAATCACAGAGTGGTAGGGGTTGGAGAGGACCTCCAGAGATCACTGAGTCCAATCTATCTGCTAGAGCAAGATCACCTAGGGCAAGTCACACAGAAATGCATCTAGATGGATCTTGAAAGTCTGCAGAGGAGGAGACTCCACAAGCTCTCTGGGTAGCCTGTTCAAGGGCTCTGTCACCCTCACCATGAAGAACTGTCTCTTCATGTGGAGGTGGAACCTCATGTGTTCCAGCTTGGACTGGTTGTTCCTTGTCCTATCACTGGGCACCACCAAAAAGAGCCTGGCACCTTCATCTTGACACCCACCCCTCAGATATTTATGACATTGATAAGATTTCCTCTCAGCCTTTTCTTCTCCAAGTTTAACAGCCTCAGGTCTCAGTCTTTCTTCATAGCAGAGATGTTCAAGCCCCCCACTCATCCTCACAGCTCTTTGATGGACTCTCTCCAGCAGGTCCCTGTCTCTCTTGAACTGGGGAACCCAAAACTGCACATAGTATTCCATCCGTGGCCTCAGCAGGGCAGAGCAGAGGGGGAGGAGAACCTCCCTAGACCTGCTGGACACTTTTCTTGATGCCATTTACCCCCTTGGCCACAAGGGTACATTGCTGTCCCATGGAGAACTTGTCCACTAGGACTCCAAGGTCTTTCTCCATGGAGCTGCTTTCCAGCAGGATGATCCCTAGTCTGTACTGAGATCTGGTGTTGTTCCTCCCCATATGCACTCTGCACTTATCCTGATTGAACTTCATGAGGTTCCCCTCTGCCCAGCTCTCCAGCCTGTCAAGATCCCATTGGCAACACAGCCTGATGGGGTGTCAGCCACTCCACCCAGTTTTGTATCATCAGCAAACCTGCTTAGGGTCCACTCAGTCCCCTCATCCAGGTCATTGATGAAGATATTGATCAAAACTGGAGCCAGTACTGATCCCTGGAGACCACCACTGGCCATAAGCATCAGTTCTACCATGAGCTGAAAGTCAGTTAAAAATATGGTAATTTTTTAAGTGTAGAGAGTGTTCCAGACCTAGGTCCTAATTCCCAATAGCTGCTCTTTGACTAAATTCTCATTTTGCCCATTTCCACTCAGAAGACACTCAAAGCACTGCATTCATGCTTTGTGGCCAGAAGAGAAAGAGAAATAAATCAGCCAGGCGTACCACAATCATTCCCTGGTCTGCAAAATAATTGCCTTGAAAGCCATTTTTCTTGCTGTTTGCTCCTAACTTCAGAACTCTCTGCTTCAAAAATGTGGCTGCTACAGCAGAGGATAAAACAGTCACCCTCTGTGCAAAGAATATTTTCTTCATGAGTTCTTCCCACAGACTTTTGGTGGTTCTAGATTCTGTTCCTTGCTCATATTGCACAGTCCTTTATCCCATATAAATACTTGTGACTACAGGAAGATAAGCATTTCCCAGAGGTGTTACTCAGCTGATGGTGGTGTCACAGTTTAGGATTGTTTCCAGCAGCTGCAATCTGAAGTGTAAGACACTAAAAACTTTGAAAGCATGTTTTCTTGCAGCCTGGAATCATAGCACTGGGCAATCTGATCTGTAAAGACTTGCAGTTTGGGGTCTCCTAATGTGCTTTGGAAGGGGTAATTAATTACTGCGAGACGATATTTTAAAAATATTAACATATAGTTTATTAATATTAAATATTCAGAACTCGCACCACCCCGACCACCATTTAATAATAATAACAGGCTCTTTGCAACGTTATGGAAACTATATACAGGTTATAATAGGATCTGGAAATAACTATTAAATATATACATTAACTGAACTCGATTTAAACTGGAAGAGAAGGCTTTGCGGTCAGTATACCGCTTGCGGCCAGTACGCCGCTTGCTCACTAGATGGACACAAGGAGCAACTTTCTGCTTATGGCAGAAGGCAATTAATAATTACAAGAGGCTTTTGGTATTTACTCAAAAAAGGTATTATCTGACAGTACCCAAGGCTCGTGGCGGGGTTGCTGTCGGTAGCCGTCAGAGGCTTTAGAGTTTCCCCAGGCTTCTGGGCACTGGAGAAAGGAGACAGACGATCTCTGACCTGTTCCTGGCTTTCTGGACGATCTGTGTCATCTCCAGGCCCTCTGTCTGGGCAGAAGGCTTTCAGGTGCAGGCAGGATGTCTTGGGATGTGCAGTCTGGGCACAGTATCACGCCGGCTATGCAGGCCGAATGCGTGGAGGCAGCAGGCAGGATGCAAGCAGACACACCTTGTAATGGCGAAAGGCACGCACCCTGTGTTCCCTGCTCCTTTTATCCAATACAGCCCGAAGACTAATGGGCCTTTGGACACGAGATAGCCAATCAAATGGCAGTTAGCCAAGATTTGGCCATATTGGGTGAAGCCATAGGCTTGCTTTACCCTTTTTTGGGCAGAACACAGCCTTGCATAAGGCAACCGTGTGCACCCTGTTTACCACAGTTGCTGGGCAGACCCCAGACCCCAGACTTAGTGGCGCCAGGTTCTTTGTCCCTTTTCCTGTGGTTGCTCTCCCCAAAACAGAAGGAGGGAGAGCAGAAAAACATGCCTGGGCAAGCCAGGACATGTACAAGCTTAATTTGGTCTGTTTAGGCCTACCATGACATAATGTCAAGGTTCCTTGTAGCATCTGCAGGTCTTAGCTAAGCATGTGAGGAAAGAGCTTGAAATAAGCATTCGTGTCCAAGACAGGCAGAGTATGAAGGGCACCTTAGGACAAAGGAAATCCATTTATGGCAAGAACAAAATACTATTATCATACTGTTATCCCAACACACACTGGTGTCCACAGCTTACTGCCAACAAATGCTCAGAAATAACAAGAGAGATGGAGCAAAATCCTTCTTAACACAGTTGTTTGGAAAACAAAGCAACTGGAAACAAACCCATGCCAGCATGGGGAAGTCTCAATCTCCTCCTACAGAATGGCTGGCAATGCTGTTCTGTTAGCCCAGGGGCACATAGAGTGAGCTGGGGTTTACATTCTGCAGATACTTATTTCTTGGAAATAAATATTTTGTGTTACTTAGCTCAGTCTCCTTATTACTGTAATCTCTGCTGTGTGTATACTTTCTGTTAGAAGCTAGTGGTGTGCTACGGCTGTCTTGAAGGATCTGTTAAAATGATAACAGGTGTAGAAGGGCTGAACGAGTTGAGGTTGTCATCAGCAGTGCCTTTTTCTGGATTGCATCTCTTATTTTAAATGATGACACCACCATCAGCTGAGTAACACCTCTGGGAAATGTTTATCTTCCTGTAGTCACAAGTATTTATATGGGATAAAGGACTGTGCAATATGAGCAAGGAACAGAATCTAGAACCATCAAAAGTCTGTGGGAAGAACTCATGAAGAAAATATTCTTTGCACAGAGGGTGACTGTTTTATCCTCTGCTGTAGCAGCCACATTTTTGAAGCAGAGAGTTCTGAAGTTAGGAGCAAACAGCAAGAAAAATGGCTTTCAAGGCAATTATTTTGCAGACCAGGGAATGATTGTGGTATGCCTGGCTGATTTATTTCTCTTTCTCTTCTGGCCACAAAGCATGAATGCAGTGCTTTGAGTGTCTTCTGAGTGGAAATGGGCAAAATGAGAATTTAGTCAAAGAGCAGCTATTGGGAACTGGGACTCAGATCTGGAACACTAACTACACTTTAAAAAATTGCGTTTTTACTGCAAAGTAGATGATGGATAAAAGGCTGAAGTCTAGACTAAATTCAATGTCATACAGACCCTCTTTTACAGGCTTCGACGGAAGAATTAGTGCTGGTGTCTATGCAGGGATTGTACAGTCATTCCCAGCCCACATTGGAAAGGAACAGGAAACAATATAGCTCCTCAAATTTTAGTTTCCAGACTGTCACACAACTTCAGTTAAATCAAAAGGGAGAAGTGAGATTTGACTCCTATTTGTCACGGTCCAGAGGGATAGTAGGTACATATGACACCTGCTATTAATACTACCAGCTGAAGAATCTCAAAAGGTTTGGAGAAGTCCTTGAAAGGTCAGTAACTATGGAGCTGATAAAAAAGGCCATAGGGTATTAATCACATTTACAACACTTCTTGTTGCCATCTGGCCAGAAAACAGGTAAGATTCTGAGGGAAATGCTGCCTGTTCCTGGGTCTGCTGGTCCCTGGAAAAGAAGCTGTAAACTACCCAATAGTTCAACTCAAAGTTTCTTCTCTTTTTTTCCCAGCTGGTTCAAACACAGTGGAATAAATTTATCCCTCTTGCAATTGAAGAGATTTGTTGTACTATATAAACTGTCATGAGACTCTCCTGCAGAGAATAAATAAACCAAATCTGTAAAGAAGCTAGTGCTCCCCAAGGGTCTCATTTCCCCAGATTTAAATATCCTTTTATGAGTGAAGAGACTTTTTGTCATCACTGAACTAAAACTACTCTCCTATTTTCAAATTGCCAGATAGTTACTGTGCAATATGCAGTCCACCCATGAGTAAATATCAGACTTTTGCACCTAAAAGTGCTATTTCTGCTGGTCTAAGAGCTGCTGCTTTCAGAGCTTCTCCATTACTACCTCTCCTGAGTTATGAATTGAGAAATGTGCACATCCCAGATCTTCACAAGCTCAGATAAGGAAATCAATTTTACTTGATGAAAGACAAAACTACCCTACTGGAAGATTAATGAACAACTCCTTGCTTTGCAGCAGCGGTCCTAGTGATTGATCCCAAACCAGACAAAAGCCTTGGGCTGCATCTCAAAGCTGGGATTCTGTACAAAGAGAGAATTGCTGTGTATTACCCAGTCCTGCACTGTTCCATAGAACTAGCAGTTTATGCAGGAAAGACCCAGAAACAGCCACAACCAACTCAGGTGAACTGGAGGATAAAAGCAGGTATGCTTGTCCAGTGCAAAGACGTTAACTGTTTTGCTTCCTTAGCCTTCCACTAGCACTAAACCAAGCCTTAAACCAACATTTGCCACATCTGACCAAGAGAATTAAGTAGATTGTGTGATTACATCTGACAGTTACTTTTGTTGAGTGTTTTTTCTGTGAAGATGAACTGTAATTATCTGCAGAATTTAAAAGACATTGAGAGTGTGATTATATTGCAGACTTTTTTGCACTGATGATCTTCTGAACAAAGTGATCTTTCAGGACTGTTCGTTCGAATAACTGTTTTAAATAGAACAAAATTAAAGAAATGTTTGGTTAAATTATTGTTTTGCATCAATTTAAAATGAATACTATTGGGTTGTCAGCTTCGTGTTTAAAAATGTATGTTAAACCCAGACTGTCAGAGCCATGCAATTCAGATATGGCTTGCAGATGTTGCATCTATAAATTGTATTTCAGAAAACCCCCTAAAGAGTAGCCTTTAATTTGCACTAGAGGCAAGTTGAGCTGTTGTTTGGTGTTTTGGTTTGGTGCTGTTTACCTGAGACTGAAATGTTCAGATCCCAATCCTTGCTTCCCCACAATGGAGAGTATTGTTTTGTTCTTATGCTTTCTGTATTTTTGCTACACCAGGCAGTTCTTCTTTGAAGGTTCCTCCTGCTAGACTCATTATAGAGACAATTTTGCTCTCTTTCACCTTTCTTGTGAATTTCACAGGCATAATTTGTAGCATCACCTTGAGATGCCAGCAAATGCGTAGTACAACTAAGTTTTTGTTGTACTAATGCATGCAGTAAAACACTTGAGTTGGTGTAAGAGAATGTCTTTGAACACTCTATGGTCATATAGAGAAAAGATGCTGTAGTTTACTATGAGCTTATGCTAGCTTGAAAATGGGAATGGACTTTCATTTGGGTTACTATGAAAATTAGGTTGGCTCTATTATTTCTGTGTATTGGTGAATCATGAGGTAGTTTTCTTTTTAGTGCTAGAAAGGCTGCACAGACTTGATAATATTTACTGATATTGGTGCTGTAGTATTCACAGAATCACAGAATGGTGGGAGTTGGAAGTGACCTCTGGAGATCATCCAGTCTTCCCTGGCACCTTCACAGCAAAAAAATTCCTCCTCATGTTTAGATGGAACTTCCTATGCTCCACTTTGTGCCCATTATCCCTCATCCTGTCACTGGGTGCCACTGACAAGACTCACCCCATCCTCCTGACGCCCACCCTTCAAGTATTTGTAAGCACTGATCAGATCCCCCCTCAATCTTCCCTTCTCCAGGCTCAAAAGCCCCAAGTCCCTCAGCCTTTCTTCTTAAGTCAGATGTTCTATCACCCTAATCATCTTGGTAGCCCTTTGTGTTGCTGCCTTTCAGCTTTTCTTAAGATACTTTCCATATATAAAAGTGTTTCTTCATAAGGCAGATGTCCTAGTCCCTGTATTTCCTCAGTTTCTAAGGTTTTTTTGCTTTTACAGGAGAAGAGTATGCTGTGAATTCTGGGACTGGTATAAGACAGCATCTGCCAAATCCTTTTGTTTAAAATATGGGTGGCTACATGAATCAGATCAGAGATTTAAGTGGTTGAAAAAGTACTCATCACACAGAGCCGTTGCTCTGATGCTGCTGTAGCTTGAATAAATGAGAGGATATCCAGGGAAGAGGGAAAAGTGGAGTGGTTGGTCTGATTCATGTGCACCTAAGACTAAACCAGAATAGATCTGGTAGTTGGAAGGACACCTTAAACCACATTTTGCCTGCAGCATGTCTAATATCTGCCTGACAGCTGAGAAGTAAGATAAAATTTGGAAAGCCTGGTGTGCCTGAGGTTCAGCTTACCACAAACCATATCTTAGCTTTAATAGCCTTAAGTAGCAACATGTTTGAAATCTCAGTGGGCTATATGGTTTCAAAACCAAAACACTGCGGGGGAAAAAGGTCTTGGGAGGATTTTCGTTCTACTCCTGTGTTTGTTGCTGGGTTTGAGCAGTTTGAGGGCACAGCTCTGTAACCTCAGTCATGCTTTGCTGAAGTTGAAAGGGTTGCTATTTTAAGGATTGTTTAGTTGCTGAAGGGTTGCTTGTTAAATATGCTCACCTATACATATTAAGAAAAATAGTAATTAATTACCTGAGAAAACACCATTACCCATTTAAAGTGAAATATACTGGAAACTGGATTTTCTATACAGCATGTCTGTCTGTGTATAAAAATTACAAAGAGTAGGAATTATTTTTAAGGTTGAAGTGTGCAGTGAATCGATAATGGGCTGTTAGTCTCTCATCTCACATGAAGCATCTGAGGGTGGCTTTCTTGCTGTTGGTGCAGAGTTGCTATCCCTAGCAACTATTTTTGTCAGGTAGTGAATGCCATGAAAGTTGACTTAACAGCTATGTACATAGCAGTGGAAACCAGAAAGGATTGTTTCCAAAGGGCTTACAAAGATTAATTTAATACTGATTCAGTTAACTTCTGCCTTTGCTGTAAAAGTTGGGGTTTACAGAAAGACATGGTTTGGCCTCGTTTGAGAACAAAGAGGAAGGTGTTTTAGCAGATGTTGTGTGAACTTGACCTTCAGCTGCTAACCAAGTGGAGCTGAACAGCAGGAGGTGCACTAAGTGTCAGCAGAGCTCATGAAAGGTGCTGCAGTCCTCAGTGTACACAGCACATGATATAGAATGCAAAGTACCTGAATGCTTTTCAATATTGATTTCAATCTCATGGTAATTAAGAGCAGGTGCATATAAATGAGAAGAGAGGCACTCTTAATTGTTACTAATGAACTCCTTTATAATAAGAACTTTACATAATGAAATGCATAATTAAACATTAATGACCAAGATCATTACTGGCAATTTTATTCCACTTACACATGATTTTAGCCTTAGGTGAAGCCTAATGTTTTAGTAAAGCTGTCATTCATGCTGCTGCTCCTTTGTTTGCTTTACAACCACATCATCTTCTAGCCTTGAAAAGTCTTCTGGATATTTATTTCTAATATGGATTTAAAGGAGCACTGCTTCCAGAGTCAATCCTGCCTCTAGAACTAACAACAAAAATGGCAAGCTAATAAATTAGTCCAGGTGTTACTGTGACCAGGAGATCTTGTGGTCCAGTATCTCTACAAAGCCTTCTGCAGGAAATCCAGCCAGCTATGGAAGTATGCATGTCTCAAAAAATCCACTTTTAAAAATCCACTTTTATTTCCTCTAGCTACTGTATACTCGCACTTGACATTTCTCAGCTTTCCTTTTAAGTGACTTAAGTTTACTGCAATCAACTTTCCACATCCCTCTCTACCACTGAGGCAGAAAAAGATCAAAGAGCATGGCTGCAGTCTTACCCTTCCAGCTCAAACCTAGCCTTTGGTCATGATAGCCTTGGTACAGAATACTCTGGGAGTAAGCTGCACAAGACTTTGCCAGGAGGCTGCACTACAGCTGGCCCAGCAGCCACTGAAACAGGACCAACCAGTAGAAGAGACCTGAACCTGTTTGTGTGCTATAATGCCCATCTAGTCAGAGAAGAAAGATAATTCACTGTTCACTTCAGCATCTGCAGTTACATTTAGATATCTGATCACCAATTCAAAACCCTTGCTCTGAGAAAAGCCAGTTACACAGTGAAAAGCGAGCAGTGTTTGTCCAAGCTTTGGGGAAGCTACCTTTAATGGGCACATTTCCAAGGAGGTATTTACAATGTGACTACCTGCTTT